>CM076573.1:435323027-435515886 GCA_034641835.2 Pinus albicaulis | reverse complement strand
CTTAGTCATCTTTAGATAGTGAAAATTATGGATGACTAACAGTCTTCTTGTTCAACTAAAGACAGGGATAGTAGCATAGGTCATGTCCATTAGTAGGGTACCTTGGAGTTTAGCACCCCATGATCTTGAAAGGAGCATGCCATATTTTGGAGATATATCAACCACCACAATGTCCATTACTAGGCTCTTGGCTGGTATTTGTGCTAGATTAACACATAGATCTTTGATTAGGCCTAGACATTTAACTCTACTGGAATCAAAAGAGTATAAATTCTTGTATGGTCTAGTTATTTCAAGGCCTAGTCTTTTGTGTCACTACTTTTGGCATTAGGCTGTGTGTAGCACCAGAGTCTAACATGGCATTGTGCAAAATTTTGTCATGGATGTTTAAACTGACATAAAATGGAGGAACACCTCCCTCATGAAATTTCCCTTCTACTTCTGGTCCAAATAGAAGCTCGGATTTGTCATCATTTAAATTAACAGAATCAACATTCTCTCCTATGTTTAAAGCTTTCAAAATTTGGGATAAATCTTGAGTGACTAATTCACTAAGAGGAATAGATATTTTAAACTTGGAAATTTCATTCTCTATATTGAAAGGTGTCTGAGTTTTTGAATTGTTTAAATCAGCCTTTTCAGTCACTATTTTTATAGCAAGTTCAGCTTTTTGGTTTTTATTAGGAACAATAGTTAAAACAGTTTTATTAGGAGCATTAGCTGAGTTGCTAGTGCTACTTTAGTCACCCCTATGTTTGGGATTAGGTTGGTTGTTTTTGCGTCTATTTTTATCAGAACTTTCAGCCACTATGTTAATGTTTTCTGCTGTATTTTTAGAAAGGTTTTCAAGATTATTTTTAGCAGAAATTTTGAAGGTATGTCTTTTGGGAGTGTCTTGGATTTTCTTGCTTCTGAGGTCATATTGTCTTTGTACTTCCATGATGGCATTTTACAAGCCTTGTTTGTAGTCTTCTAATTCTAGGATTTCTTCCTCATATTGAGTTGGGGAAAAGATACCTTGTTCTTCCTCTGTAAGGAAAAAAATATCCTCATTATTTACTCCCATTAAATTTATGTGGGTTTCCTCTGTTTCTTCAATCATTCCCTCATCCCCATTAGCATTGTTTTCTTGGAAAGGAGGTCTGGTTTGCTGATCAAGAACTCTTTGCCTAATTTGAGGGGGATTTCTCCTGACTTTTTGGTTTTGCTTCTGATTTTGATTTCTGTTTTGAGGAGCTGTTTGATTTCCTCTAGGATAAGCTCTCTCATTCATGTTTATCCTCTCCATCATCCTTTCTATTGTCCTAACTAAGCGATCAATCTTAGCCTTAGATGTGGAGGCCATAACTTCCTCTTTGTATGTAACCTTCTTCTTTGCTCTCAATCTAGCCCTTTTAGCAATTAGGTTGGATTATACACTTACCGCTCCCCTTTGCATGTCTTCTAAGGTGAGGGGGTCTATTGCTCTTAATTGATAAGACATGTCAGGATCAAATCCATCTGGAAATTTTACTAGGGCTAGGCCTTGTGGGGTTTCATGTGGGGAGGTGCTTTGTAGACACTATTGAACCTAGTGCAGTAGTCTTGGACACTCTCTGCAACATTTATCTTAAGGTTATCATACTCTGACAGTATTTGAAGAGGATTTTTATTGACTTCCCATTTGTTTAAGAATAGTTGATGAAAAGCAGGTAGGTCATTTATACTGTTAGGGATTAAGCCTTTGAACCATTTTATTGCTTCTCCCCCTAAGCGTTGAGCAAACATTCTGAGTTTAACAGTTTCATCATCTATTTCTTGTCTATCAAAGAAGTGATTCCTTTTGTCCACATGTTGTTGAGCAGTAGTAGAACTAATAGCATCATATAAAGGAATCTTGGACTGGTAGTCTTGTGGTAGAAAAACTAAAGGTAAAGGAAGGACCAAAGGAGCATACCATGTTGCCATGATATGTGGTTGTGGAAACAATGGAGGGTTAATAAGTGGATGGTTTACAAAAGGAGGTATAGGGTTAAATGGAGGAAGGTGAATAGTGGGAGATGAAGTTATTACAACATAATTCTGTTGTAGGGTGGATGCATCTAAAACTATATGGGTTATCCAAATATGAGATCTAGTCCTAGAAAATTTTTGTTCTAGAGGTGGGTCAGAGAGGATATTCTACAAGTCTTTAAGGTTTTCAGGTAGGGAACTTGCTTTGTGGATTGGTCTGTTAACAGCTAAACTTTTCGATCTAGGAGACTTCCTAAGGGATCTTTCAAGATTTTAAACTATTGCAGGAGAATTTGGGTTAGGATGGGATCTAGTATGAATTCTTCTAGAAGCCAGAACTTTGGACCCAAAAAATCAGAAAGGTTGGAGAAGTATAATAGTCTTAAAGGAAAAATAGATATGTGAAAGAAATGGTTAAACCAAAAAGTATTCTTGACTGGGTTTTTGTTGATGTTTTGATGATAAAATGATTTTCACAGTGGAGTCAGTAGGCCTACTGAAAACCAGTGGAGTCACCAGGTGGACAATTTTTACTTGTTTTATGGCTGGCTTTTTTCCACCATCAGCAACCAGGAACCATTATTGGCTAACACTTGATTCATCTAAGTCTAAAATGAGGTTTTCTGAGTTTTTGAGGTTGTTTATTACTCTGTAATCCCCAATACGGTCGCCATAATGTTGGCTCCCTGTGATTTGAAAGATTGGCAAGAACAAACACTACAGGGGCCACATCAGAACCACTTTGGAATCCTAGGACCTAGCCTTCCTGGATTCAAATAGGGATCTCTTTAGTGTAATTGTTTATAGATGATATGTCTTTGTGCTCTTGTGTTATGATATTAGGCTAGTTATGAAGTTCTAAGGACTTGTTTGTTTTGGTTGATTAATTGATAGGTTGATAGATCTGTGGTGTGATTAATTGAGGGGATGTTTTAGCTGAATAGATAGACCATGAGAAAACATTAATCCATTGGGATATGGAGTCATAAAAGTATTAAATTGTTGATCAACTCTACAATTTTTTCATAGGGAAAGGTAACAATATCAAGTGGATCTCTTAGATTAGATTGTGATATGAAATAACAGTAAGCTGTGAAGGCAGCAGAGCTATAGTCAGTTAAGAATATTCTAGCTCTACTTTAACAAGAAAATCCTTTTAGGTAACTGTTTGAGGCAAACCAAAGGAAAAGTCATACCATAGACTTCTTTGGCCATACTTTAATAAGCAAAAATTTAAGACAACAATCCAGTAATCCTAGAATTACTTTCAGACAAAGAAAACATTTAAGATAATAGCGAGAGTAGCTAAAGAGCAAGCTAAACCTATCTTCTTTAACTCAACTCTCAAAAGACCTTCAAATCAACATTTTGAGGCAGACCAGAGGACAGGGCATACCATAGACTTCCCTGGTTTAGACTCTAAGTGTCCTTCAAAGAAAGGCCTTAAAAACAATATTTCAAGCTACACTAAAGGACAAGGATTACCATAGACTTCTTTGGCTTGACTCTATTAAATTATTTATAAGTCAACAAGCTAAATGGAACTAGAGAGAAATTAAGAATTCTCCAATCAGACCTAGCAGAGGAAAACATTAAGATAAAGAAGGCAGACAGAAATAGGGTGCCATGACAACATATTCTACTCTAAAATTTGTGTTCTTTTATTAGAGAAATATGGACAGAATGGAAAACAAAATAAAAACAATGATGAAGAAGGAAAACTTCACTATTAACATAACTCAAGAATCCTGTGAACGTGCTTGTATTACTGATGATCAAAATAGTTATATTACTCCATGTACAATAGCTCTCTGCAACTCAGAGCTTTCTCAAATCCAGCCTAGTAATCCTCAACTAGCTCAACAACAGAAATTAGTCAAATAACCACCAACTAACCAACAACAAAAATGAAGCTTACATGCAGTATTTATCTGCAGAATGAGGAGGTGTTCATAAGCTAGGTTTGAGATGTCATTTATTATAGATTTAATGTATTTTTGACCTTTGAGACCATGCAAGGCTCAAGGCAAAAATATATGAAAGTGTTTCCCTGAAATAATAACTCCTAACTTATATTTTGAGTTAATTTCTGGAAATGTTTGACTTTAAGGCTTTTTCAATAACTTTATAATAAATGTTGGGTAGATGAAAAATATCTTTGACTGTTTGTAATAACTGTTTGATGTTTTATTGAAATAAAACATGTTGTAGGTGGCAAAAATATCCTTTGAAGAAGTAATTGATGTGGATTTGATCATTCAAATCTGTTTTTGGGTAGATCTGCCTCTGTTTATCATTTAAACTCTGTTTAGGCCTTTAAAATCTATATTTTCCATTATCTGACTATCTCAATGTATTTTTTCTTTGATTTTTCCTTTTAACCTTTGGCTTTATCATTTAAATCTTTGATCTTCTGTCCTTATTATCTTTAATCTCTACTTTTTGGTTAGCATTCCTGATTTGTTCTTTGATCTGTGATTAGCCCTTTAACCTTCTAACCTTTACTATCATGATATTCTTAATTGTTTTACCTTCTTGTGACTGCCTCTATCTGTGTTTTTGGTGCAAGGATGCATTCTTTTGTTGGCTGGAGGGTTTTAATAACCACTGAGGATCATGATTCATTGGGATTTTTCTTGTTTTTACACCTCTGGTCCCTTTAAAATATAATAAACCTCTTGATCGTCACCTAGACATTGATTTCAAACGTTTTTGGACCATTGGAATGCTTTTTATGCATTTCCGCCATTAAAACTACACATGAAACAAACAAAGTAATCTTTAAATCCTCGGAAGATGGGTTTTCTGCATTTATAAGGGTTTTTGGGTTTTGGAGCGTTTGAAGAGGCAAAGAATGGTGGATCGGGGCTTAGTTCCATAGGTGGAAACTTGTGGGAAGTTCGAACGGAGGAGGCGGTATGAATTTTGGCGAGAGGAGAGAAAGAAATTTTCGGGAGCATGGAAGGTGGTTTTCGCATGGTCGAGGGGGAAGTAATGGTATTGGGAGCGGGCATGCGATTCCACTCAGTGAACGCCACGTGGCAAGGGAAAACCACCCTTCTCATAACTTTAAAAAATGTTAACCCTGGCACATATAATATTGCGATATGTGATCAATGCCGTGAGATCTCGGAGAGGGAGATCGAAGGTGGTTAGATGTTTTGAGGTGACGGGCAGGTGGAGCGGTGGGGTCCGAGTGCTGCGTGACGTGGCGGTCTTTGTCGTATAGTGCGGGGGGTTTAAAACATATGAGGGGTTTTATTATAAAGCGGGGGCTATATAATTGGCAAGGTTAGGGTTATATGGTGACGAGATTCGATGGAGAGCGGGGGTTAAAAGAATTAAGCAAAGGGCTTAAAAATTTAGTGGGTGGAGTTTATATTTGAAATGCGGGTTTAAAACATTTAATAAGATGGCTTAAATATTTATAGAGGATCAGGTTAAAATACATACGAGTCGGGGTTTTTATATGAAAACAGGGTTTTAAATATAAAATAATAAGGTCCCAATATGTTTAATTTAACATTAAAAAACAATGTAAAAAGGCATTTTTATATTTTTTTTATGTAAAAGGAAGAAAATGATCAAGGTGGGGGGATTTTGAAGGGTTTTTTAGAGAGGAGAGTGAGTATTTTAGTGGAGGAAATGAGTGAATGAGACTTTAGGTAAGGAGAGAGGGTAAAAATGAAAGAAACAACCCCAAAATGAGTTTTTTTAAGAGCAGTAAGGTGTTTTGAGAAGGTAGAGATGAAATATAGTGAAAGAGGTTTATTCAGGATAATGAAGGTAGTGAGATTTCTAAGGATAGCTGATAGGAAAAGAATGCTATCATTAGTTTCTTTTGGAAAATAAATAGTCACCTACTGAACTCTGTAGAATACAGGAGGATAACAGGACGAATGCATGGAAAATCGGGCTTGGCTGTACCCAACCCATTACGCCATCTGTTGAGTCTCAATTCTGCATCTTTTCCATACACTTTTCTATACCTTTTTAACTCACCTGAACCTCCCAAGTTGTCAATATCATTGTATGTTAATTGCAAAAGAGCATCTAACATGGTTTTTAACTATATTTTTGTGTCTGCTGTTTGATTTAGATTTTGTTCATTTAGCTGCGGAATCTTGCCACTTTCCGCAGCTGCTGCAACTTTCCGCAGCCATTTTGTGAAACTCTATGTTACAGGTGTCTACAGGAAAAACGGGCCACATGGGCAAACCATAAATGATGTGGACATGGTTCATGTCCTATTGGTTCGAGCAAACTCATCTAAAGAAGTTGCGGTCAAAGGCATCCAAATGGAAGTCAACCATAGAGTCTCACGGTGACAGGACTCTGTTTCGTGTCACGTGAAGGTTCATATGGCCGTTTCTGAGTTGCGGAGGACAAGTCGACATCTGTACATGGATCCATAGCCGAATTCAAGCATCCACTCCTCATAGATTTACTTTCCAACACGGCCATGATCCTAGATCTGTGGATGTAATGGTCTACGTGTTCTCCACCAGCATAAACTTTAGGAATTAGTTATGTTTCTCTTGTTATAAATAACGCGTTTGCATATGCATATGGAGTTAGTCGATGTTAGTCTCTGTTATCTTTTATTAGTCTGCTCTGTAATGTAATTACGTTGCCTTTGTGCCGTAATACCACCTTACTGTTATGACTGCATTCTAATATAAGAAGACTCTGTTTTCAAACGTAATTCATACTTGAAGATCGTTGCCAAGGCTGGTGTAGAGGGCCCCTGCTCAACTAAGGTTTTGTGCATTAGTGTATAGTTCTTGTTTTATTTCTTTAAAGTTCATTGTGCCATAATCCATTCACATGTTTATACACTGCATCTTTCATGGTATATATGCTTCATTTCTATTTATAATCTTGCATGCTTTCCATTTTACTTCTGTCTTTCATGTTTTATGTCATTAATCACTGATCAGTGTTCTTGTTTCAGGTTATAGATAGGCAGCCCGGGCATTTGCATAAATTTTTGATTAATGACATGGAATTAACATTGTTCTGCTGCTAATTTGTTTTTCTTAAGTTTCTGTTTAATTTCAGTACTGCTTTGTTTAATTCAGTTTTGCTTATTTGCTTCAGTAGTTAAATTTAGATATATTAAACTACTCATAACATCTTCAGTTGCCTCCGAAAGCCACAGCTGGACTGATGGTGAGGGATTGTATTATGAAATGTGTAGTTTTGTATTAGTTTCCTTTCTGCAAATTTAGATATATTAAATTGTGCATGACATCTTCAGTTACCTCCGAAAGCCACAGCTGGACTGATGGTGAGGGATTGAATTATAAATGTATGGTTTGATATTAGTTTACTTTCTGCAAGTTAGATATCAGTTACTCAAGTTGTTTATGGTTACTTCCGAAAATCATAGCTGGACTAATGATGAGGGATCAGAAGACAAGTTGATGTAATTTGATTTAGATTTACTTTATTGCAAATTTTGGATTTCTTTCAGCATAATTTATTTTGTGTTTAGACAGCAGCAAGAATAGTTTGGTTTCATGCTCACTAGTTCACTATTTTGATTCATTAGACTAGCAACATCTTTTCATTTCAGCAACACATTTTCATTTCCTTTCAAGTTTTGTCATTGTAATTTTCAAATTCCTTTTTAAGTTTCAAGTTGGTAAATCATTATAGAGGATATCATTTCCTTGAACAAATATAACCATACTTGTTTTCATTTTAGAATTTCCATTTCATCTTAAAAAACCAAAAACGACAAAAAGTTAAGAAATAGGTTATCTTGCACATATAGTGCGCCGCACTTCATCAGCTTACGAATCCCGGATTGACAAATTAAATGCAGCAATTTAGGACACACTAAATTGACCAAAAACCATCCACATCAAGCAAAGAGATAGCTCTGAAGGACACAACCGAGCTGTGCATTGAGAAAGGTGCTGAGAAGACCAATGGAAAAGACATTGAGGCCAAAGTAGAGAAGGAGTCTGAAATAGAGAAAGATAAAGAACAATATCTGGGAGGTGAGCAGGATGTGGACCTCGAAGCTTTAGATGGGTTAAATGGGGATGGTGTCGAATCTCTGCGCGACACCAAGAGAAGTGTAGAAACTTTGAAAGGTCTGCAAAAAAAGTGAAATGGGTCCAAGGCTGGAGGGGATGAAGAGGTCACTCTAACGGAAGAGGACCTCGACAAGATCGCGGACGCAGTCACTTTTGTGTCTGAGGATAGATGGAATGCTATGGAGGAGTAGTACAGGGCCACGATGGAGGCCTTGCAATCAGGATTACAGGGTTATATCTAAAGAAAAACACTTTACAAGAGAGCATGGATAAATCGAGGCCAGTACAAGCGAGCCTGATAACCACCACGATCATCACAACATCTGAGAGTATAATCTTCCCCTTCCTGGGCGCAACCATGACCTTAGAAGAACTAGAGCTATGCACGCAGGTGCAAATATACCCTGAAGTCGGTATTGACCTCACAAAGTTGCCTAGTGGAAAGCTACATGCTCTCCACATATTTATTTCCGCCGAGCTGCAGAGCAAGGAACCGTGTTCATAACAACAGCCAAGTGAAGCCAAGCAGATTGCAACTATGAAGATAGAAGAATCAATCCAGGCACAAGTAGTCCAGCAGGAAGTTGTGGCTCAGTGTGTGGAATTGGAGAACCTCATCAACTGATAGTACGTAGAGATTCCAGAAGTAGTCATCCTGGCATCTGCCATGCTGCAAGTGAATATTGAAAGCCTGGTCACTGCGCTCAAGGCTTCCAGATTAGAGATCCATACAGTGAAGGCAGACTTTGAGCAGCAAATTGTTGTATTGTAGGCTAAGCGGCAGCCTGAGACTCCTCTGGAGGTGTGCGCACAACGTGCCACCCTAGTTAAAACCACATTTGCAAGCATTTATACCAATGTTGATAAGGGCTCAGAACTTCTGGAGATTTCCATGGGACTGTGGACCTTTTTGAAAACAGATCCACTTGTTAAAAAGATTACTCAGGGGCTGCGTGCCAAAGAGCATGAGTTCAATGATCTTCAGGAGGCCTTGCCCACTGTTGTAGCACAATTTCACTCAGCAAAAAGTCGGGAGATGTTCTTGGAAATTTAAGGTTGTTGAGGAACAATTATTAGAAAATTAAGAAGAAGTGGAACATGTTCGAGAAGATAAACAAAAATGTTTTAAAGGCATCTGAAACACTATGCCTAAGAAATCTGTTACTGGGTGATTTAATTACATTGCAGGGGCTTGAAGTTTCCATTTCTACTGAAAATTTGCAGCTGGTGAATGTTTTATCATTCAGTTGCTCCCAAGAAACAGACCACGTTCTAAAGGGACCAATCACACTTGCACAAGCTATATTTAAGAGGGGTTGCACCCCCAAGTTTTAGTAGATGTAAGCAATGTGGATTTTTCAACTACAATATTGGGATTCAAGATCTCTGCACCAATCATGATTGCTCCAACGACTATGCATAAACTAGCTCATCCTGAAGGAGAGCTGGCTACAGCAAGGGTAGCAGCAGCAGCTGGTACAATCATAGTGTTTTCATCTTCCGCTACTAGTACTGTTGAGGAGGTTGCAACAACTCGTGATGCTGTTCGTTTCTTTCAAATTTATGTGGATAAGAATAGGAGTATATTAGCTGTACTAGTACAACGTGCAGAACGTGCAGGCTACAAAGCTATCGTCCTCACAGCTGACACTCCTAAGCTTGGACGCCGCCAGACAGACATAAGAAACGTATTTGTTGTGCCTAGTTTAAAGAATCTTGAAGGCCTACTTTCAATCAATATGGATACAGAAGAGGATTCATGACTTGCATCATATGCATCTCAAACTTTTTGATAACTCTTTTAGTTGGAAGGATATAAAACGGTTGCAATCACTTACAAGTTTGCCAATTTTGATCAAGGGAATACTAACAGCTGAAGATGCTGAATTGGCCATACAAGCTGGATTTGCTGGAATCATTGTTTCGAATCATGGTGCTTGTCAGCTTGATTTTGTGTCATCAACAATTGTTGCTCTTGAAGAGGTTACTAAAGCTGTACGAGGAAGAGTCCCTGTACTATTTGATGGCGGGATCCGTCATGGTATATATGTCTTTAAAGCATTGGCTATTGGGGCGCAGGCAGTTCTGGTTGGAAGACCAATAATCTATGGTCTAGTGGAATGAAGAGAAGCCAGAGGAATTCTTGGCTATAGTTCAGAAATTCTTACAATGGGTTGTCAGCACTTCTAACCAACCGGTTCTTCAAGCAGCCATATAAATTCCTATGGCACATCATTGATTCACTATATCTAAGTGACATGTTGGTATTGCGCAGTAAGCCTTCTTGAGTAAGTTCCTGAAGAGAGGGGGTGTGTTGCAACTCATAAAATTGACCATATTCAAACAAACCTGTTCCAGCAGCTAGAAAATCAGTTGGGTACCATTCAGAATGGAAAATATCGTGGGAAGAAACTGCTTGTTGTAAGATCAGATATAAATTTTCATCAGACAGATGGGATGGACTCAAGATTCATCGTTGAAAGATTTGGAAAGTCTGCTCACCCGGTTATGTTGGAAGAAGAGTTTCAGGGATAAAGAGTATTATAAGTGCCATACCTTCAAATCAACACGCAGAGTCTGGATTAACAGTCAGAGACAGTGAAGACTTTCGATCGAACAGGATCTAGGCAGCTATTCTTGATCTTGTCGCAGATGATAGTGATGGTTTGCAAAAGCAGAAATCCACATATAACATCGAAGATGGATTAACGGCTTGGATCATCTAGCTTAGATCCAATGGTTTGCGACATCACAAAAAAAATGGATCTTATGAGTTATAGTGCCCCCGCAAATGGTTTGATTTAAACCACTGTTTATGAAATCTACGGCTATGATGCATTACGGCATCACTTAGCCTATTCCCAAGAAACCGCCATCAGTACTCCCGTAGGCGGTTATTGGTTTTCAAAAAACATGGGTGACTTTGTCGTTAATACGTATGGGTGTAATGGGACCCAAAGTGTACCATTTATTCCTTTTGCTTGCGCTAGAGTAAGGTTCTATTTTTGGTTTTATATTATATATTATATATATAATATTAAAACATATATTTTGTAAATTTAAATAATTCCAAAACTTCCAAGAATCAGTTTCAAAACTGATCGTAGCAGTTAGGAAGTTACTTTAGATGGCTAACATAAAAGCAGAAAAAGGGAGAGGAGCAAGGGTTCCGGGTTTTTGGATCTCCATACAGTGATCTTTGTATTGAGATTTCAAGTGATTAATGAATGAAAAACAAACTTCTAGCATTTGTTGATATTGATACGTTTTCTAGTTTACATAATGTATTTTCAGTCCTTGAATAAAATGAAGTATCGAAGCAGCAGGTCTCTTTTTACATGTGTAAATAAGAGTTAAAACCCTTAATAAGCGCTCCTTCATTTTAACTGTTCTTTTCTTTTAATTCTTCTAGAGCTTGAGATGATAGATTCTGTACAACAGCATATCGTTTTGGGTTCTTTCCTTTCATTCTTCTTCTGAACATTTCATTCTATATCAGTAGATAATGGCATTGTGGGATGTTTATAGCATTTGATTTTGAAGATTCAATGATTGAGATCTGGAGGTGATTAACATGGATCCATATCTCTGTGACATAGTTATAAGAATGTCTTAAGCACGGATTCCTTTTCACAGCCAAGGAATTGTTTCTTAAGGTACAACATTAATTGGCGCTATTGCCGAGGATTGAAGAAGCGAAGTTATTTTCCCTGGGTTTTCTTTCTATTTCCTCTGGTTGTTGAGCGAAGAGGAAGTACTCAGCTGTGTTTACTTTTTACATAATTCTCATTTTCAAAAAGCCAAACGCAAGGTCAAATACCTTACAGCAGAAGGTTTCATAATCCTTTATTCTTGTTGGTGAACAAGATTCAGATTTGAAGTTTGATTGTTTATTATTCACCTGGCGACTCCACTGATGAAGGTTTCATTAGATGAAGAATTTTTCTAGCAAGAAGATGAGAAAGTATCATGGAAAAAAAATGTATCAGAATTTCCATTTTTTAAAGGAGGTTCTATTTTTTATTGTCAGTTTAGTGGTATATTTTCCCTTTTATATTAAAAGGATTGTTTCCTGCTTTATTTTCTCAGAAGATTATAAGGCCCAAAATGTAAATTCATTATTGGAAAAAGATGATTTTTCTTCTGCTTGTATTATAAATCTTGACACAAGTATATCTCCTAAACATTAAAGGAGGGATGATTGTTGTATTACAATCCCGGAAGATTATTAGTCGCAGTTTAGGCATAAAGGTGATGATTCATCATCTTTGGATGATAATATTTTGCCTCATAATAAATTGACTACTTTTCAGTTCAAAAATAGAGAAATCTTTAAACCCTTGAAGCTGCCCGCTATTCTCCATCAATATCCTTCAAACGGATTCAAGTCCTTGCCAAGTTTCTCCGGGACGGAGAAGGACATTTCAGCTAAACTACATATCTTGGAATTTGAGTACTTTCTGGACAAATTTCAAATTATTTATGAAGACGTAGCTTTAAGGATGTTTTTCCATTCTTTAAAGCAGGATGCTCAACAATGGTTCTAGTGTTTGGAAGCAAGTTCAACTAATTCCTAGCAAGATCTTCAAGATGTATTTCTTACATATTGGGGCGAGAGTAAGTCATATGAAGAGAACCTTTTGGAATTATATTCTATCCGAAGGCAAAGAAATGAATCAATTTCTGAGTTTAATAGGAGGTTTCAAAAAATTTATTTCAGCATGCCAGAAGAAATTAGACCTCCAGAAGTAGCAGCTATGGTCTATTATTTGAAAGCTCTTTCTATTTCCTTGGATTTTTGTCTCAAGGAGAGAAAGCCTCGTAATCTAAAGTTGATGTTTCTCCATGCGCAAGAAATCGAACATAATGCGTGGGCTTGTAGAAATTTTTCCTACGATGTAGAAAGTCCAAGTTTTGTCAAAGATAAGAGGGCTTGTGAAGGAAACATTGGAATTTCTTTACAAGAGAATGTAAGTTCAGAGGCGAATAAAGATTTCCAAAAAGTGTCAAAAGGTTCCTGTATTGTTGAGGAACAAGAATCTAATCCTTTTGAAAATTCTAGTCAACACTTAGTTGCAACAGCTGAACTACACTATGAAAGCATGGAAGATCATTGCAATAATTTTGTGAGTAGTGAGGAAAATAGTGCAGTTTCTTAGACATGTTTGCAAGAAGAGGAAGATTTTCGTCATCAATTGAGGTTAAACGAAGAACATCAGCATTATGGAAAGCAAACCTTGGATGTTTATTTTCAGCCTAAATGCCTGCCTACAGAAAATGGCAGCCAAGTTCCTAACTCATAGTTCCTAATTGAAAATTCAAACAATGAAGGAAACTGCCATGTTCAAAGAAGTCTACATCAGCAAAATGTTCAAAAAAAGAAGGTGGCCAAAAATTTATTTCATGAGTTCTATGATCCAGTTGCTGAATATATGGCAAATTCCTTTGGTCAGCAACAAGCTTTAATGCAAGGGTATGTACAATGTTTTGTATATGAAAAAATTTCATGGTACATTCATGTTTTGATATTTAAATTTCAGCAGTACAAAGGTATTAAATCTAACAAGCAGATGCTGGATTGGTTCCATTGGAAGGTTGACTTCACTTGATTAAGTTCAACCATGCTTATATATATAGGAGTTTTACATAAATAAGCTCAAAAGTTGAGCATTTCCAGTTGCAATATTTCTAGTTTATCATTTTCAGTTCAAGAATAAAGATCCTAGAAGAGAGAGGTTTCAGAAAAGTTTGAAATTTTCAAAGATTTTGGGATTGAGAGAAAATTCAGTTTGACTCGACTCCATGTCCAATAAAGGCTACTGATCTACAAGTTCTCAGCACTTTGTTACCAAAATACTGTCCCCAATTGGAGCCAGATGTTGTAGCACAATTTCACTCAGAAAAAATTCGGGAGAGGTTCTTGGCAATTTAAGGTTGCTGAGGAACAATTATTAGAAAATTAAGAAGTGGAACATGTTCAAGAAGATAAACAAAAATGTTTTAAAGGCATTTGAAACACTATGCCTAAGAAATCTGTTACTGGGTGATTTAATTACATTGCAGGGGCTTGAAGTTGCCATTTCTACTAAAAATTTGCAGATGGTGAATGTTTTATCATTCAGTTGCTCCCAAGAAGCAGACCACGTTCTAAAGGGACCAATCACACTTGCACAAGCTAGATTTAAGAGGGGTTGCACCCCCAAGTTTTAGTAGATGTAAGCAATGTGGATTTTTCAACTACAATATTGGGATTCAAGATCTCTGCACCAATCATGATTGCTCCAATGACTATGCATAAAATAGCTCATCCTAAAGGAGAACTGGCTACAGTAAGGGCAGCAGCAGTAGCTGGTACAATCATGGCGTTTTCATCTTCCGCTACTAGTACTGTTGAGGAGGTTGCAGCAACTTGTGATGCTGTTCATTTCTTTCAAATTTATGTGGATAAGAACAGGAGTATATCAGTTGTACTAGTACAGCATGCAGAACGTGCAGGCTAAAAAGCTATCGTCCTCACAACTGACACTCCTAAGCTTGGACACTGCGAGACAGACATAAGAAACAGATTTTTGTGCCTAGTTTAAAGAATCTTGAAGGCCTACTTTCAATCAATATGGATATGGAAGAGGATTCAGGACTTGCATCATATGCATCTCAATCTTTGGATAGCTCTTTTAGTTGGAAGGATATAAAATGGTTCCAATCACTTACAAGTTTGCCAATTTTGATCAAGGGAATACTAACAGCTGAAGATGCTGAATTGGCCATACAAGCTGAATTTGCTGGAATCATTGTTTCAAATCATGGTGCTCGTCAGCTTGATTTCGTGTCATAAAAAATTGTTGCTCTTGAAGAGGTTACTAAAAATGTACGAGGAAGAGTCCCTGTACTATTTGATGGCGGGATCCGTTGTGGTATATATGTCTTTAAAGCATTGGCTATTGGGGCACAAGCAGTTCTGGTTGGAAGACCAATAATCTATGGTCTAGCGGAATGAAGAGAAGCCAGAGGAATTCTTGGCTATAGTTCAGAAATTATTACAATGGGTTGTCAGCACTTCTAACCAACCGGTTCTTCAAGCAGCCATATAAAGTCCTATGGCACATCATTGATTCACTATATCTAAGTGACAGGTTGGTATTGCACAGTAAGCCTTCTTGAGTAAGTTCCTGAAGCGAGGGGGCGTGTTGCAACTCAGAAAATTAACCATATTCAAACAAACCCGTTCCAACAGCTAGAAAATCAGTTGGGTGCCATTCGGAATGGAAAATATCGTGGGAAGAAACTGCTTGTTGTAAGATCAGATATAAATTTTCATCAGATAGATGGGATGGACTCAAGATTCATCGTTGAAAGATCTGGAAAGTCTGCTCACCCGGTTATGTTGGAAGAAGAGTTTCAGGGATAAAGAGTATTATAAGTGCCATACCTTCAAATCAACACGCTGAGTCTGGATTAACAGTCAGAGACAATGAAGAATTTCGATCGAACAGGATCGATGCAGCTGTTCTTGATCTTGTCGCAGATGACAGTGGTGGTTTGCAAAAGCAGAAATCCACATATAACATCGAAGATGGATTAACGGCTTGGATCATCCGGCTCAGATCCAATGGTCTGCGGCATCACAAACAAAGCAGATCTTATGAGTTATAGTGCCCCCGCAAATGGTTTGATTTAAACCACTATTTATGAAATCTACGGCTATTATGCATTACGACATCACTTAGCCTGTTCCCAAGAAACCGCCATCAGTGCTCCCGCAGGTGGTTATTGGTTTTCAAAAACCATGGGTGACTTTGTCATTAATACGTATGGGTGTAATGGGACCCAAAGTGTACCATTTGTTCCTTTTTCTTGCGCTAGAGTAAGGTTCTATTTTTGGTTTTATATTATATATTATATATATAATATTAAAACAGATATTTTGTAAATTTAAATAATTCCAAAACTTCCAAGAATCAGTTTCAAAACTGATCGTAGCAGTTAGGAAGTTACTTTAGATGGCTGACATAAAAGCAGAAAAAGGGAGAGGAGCAAGGGTTCTGGGTTTTTGGATCTCCAGACAGTGATCTTTGTATTGAGATTTCAAGTGATTAATGAATGAAAAACAAACTTCTAGCATTTGTTGATATTGATACGTTTTCTAGTTTACATAATGTATTTTCAGTCCTTGAATAAAATGAAGTATCGAAGTAGCAAGTCTCTTTTTACATGTGTAAATAAGAGTTAAAACCCTTAATAGGCACTCCTTCATTTTAACTGTTCTTTTCTTTTAATTCTTCTAGAGCTTGAGATGATAGATTCTGTAAAGCAGCATATCATTTTGGGTTCTTTCCTTTCATTCTTCTTTTGAACATTTCATTCTATATCAGCAGATAATGGCATTGTGGGATGTTTATAGCATTTGATTTTGAAGATTCAATGATTGAGCTCTGGAGGTGATTAACATGGATCCATATCTCTGTGACATAATTATAAGAATGTCTTAAGCACGGATTCCTTTTCACAGCCAAGGAATTGTTTCTTAAGGTAGAACACCCACATTCATTCCTACCCAACGCATGGCCCACATTTAGACCAGTCAAGCGCTGTGAGATAAGGTCGAGGAGCTCCATGAAAAGAAGCAGATTGTCACTGATCACATGAATCCATGAGAGGACGAGGCAATGAAGTTGTCTTAGGACCGAGATGTTGTAGCAAGGAACCTCAATCATACCTTGCAGAGTTTCACCTTGGCAACAGAAGGGCCGACTTCAGAGAAGCTAGTAGAGACCATGCAAAGCACAAAAGATCAGAGTGCGGGCATATTGGCGCCCTTTACTACTGCTATTAAAGAGCTCCAAAACAAGATGAAGAACCTAGTGTCATCGTGACTCAGGACAAGTCACAAGATTATTTTGGGGGCCTGTTAGAGGGGGGTCCCCTAAGTCTGAGCTTTGAAGACCATTTTGATATATATTTTTTGTAATAGATTTGTAAGTTTAGTCGTGTGCAACACAAGTCAAGGGGTTTTCGGGTGGGTCAAATCCCCTCATGATTTGTAATGGGTAAAAATGGTAGAACTAGGGGGATCTTAGATTAGCGCAAGCTAAAATTATAAATATGAGTCTATATCGAGTCGAATAAGTCAATTTTTGGGATAAGAATAAACGATTGATGATAGATATGGTTGTGTTGTGATACTTTAGTGCGTATTTATCTAGGTAAAAGGATATTGTTGGCTATGTGCATGGAGACCTTAGTCCTGTTTGGTGCGGACCCCGTTGGCTATGCACGTGGGTGAACTGGAGGGTTTTGTATGAAGGATCTGAATTGTTATGAATAAAGAACTTTTGTTGCTGATATCTGAGTCTCAAATGTATCTATTGTTTATGTTATGATTGCTTCTGCATATTATTTCTAATTCCTGAATTGTTTGTGTTTAGATCACATGCGCGACTGCTTCTTGCTTTTGGTTTTTGAATGGATCTAATGCTATTGGATGTTAATACTATCTGTTAAGATCTATTACATGGATTATAGACTCTATTTTAGCTTGCATGCCAGATATTCTACATAATTGACCTAAATCTATTTGTTAAGGGTTTCTTGATTAGGGCTTATATGCAGAGGTTTGTTCATGGTTGTTTTAGATCTAAGGGCACCCACATTATTTAAATATCTCTCAGGGTGTGGAAACCTAGTTCTAGCACCGTCCCATACTGCTTCAGGTGAGACTTTGACTTGCGCAAGCAGGTTAGTGTCGAAAGGGCCAATAGTAAGAGGTTTTTGTTGGTTAACCTCAACTTTGAACCTGGGTCAAGACCCATCAAGCCAAAAATGACCTGATGCTAAGTTTACAACATGTCACCACCCAGTCTCCACCACCTATACTAGTCGAGTTAGTCCCGAGCGAGGAAGAGGAGGTTGTTCCTCTTGATTTGATCCAGTCATGGAAACGTAAAATGTTTCATATGATGAACTCCAGAATAATATTGTACAAGCCCGTAGAAAGAACTTTTTGGATGACCTCACATTGCCTGCATTCATGAGAGAGAGGGTGATAGTGGCAGACACTAGCAAGATTCAAAATGTCATTTATAAAGCCAACTTGGACTTTGCAGGTATGGAGAGATCAAACACTCGGTATTTGATGGTAGAGAATAAGGAATTGGCACAAAAATTACAGGTTTTACGGAAAGAGATAGAAGAGCTCTGCATAGGGCAGCAAAAAATGCAACTTTCTCACAAGTCTACTTGGAGGAGATGAGAGCAGCGATACTTGGTGAAGTATCAACACTTGGAGAGACCATGAAGGACCTATATGAGGAGCTCATGACAATACATAAGGCATGTTTCTACTTGCATGGCTTGCAATAGTATAGAAAAATCATTTTCAAAACTCTTAGGAATGTACAAGCTACCATTGTCATCATGCATGAATGGAAAATGTGATACAAAGGGGCACCACTTAGCTTGGTAAAAAATATGAAGTTGTAGGTAGAGATGGATAAATAAAGAGTTCGAATGTTGATTTAGAACAACAAGAAGCTAGCCTTTTTCATTGGAATTATTAAGGCCTCATATGTACGGTTATATAACGATTTGCCTTTCATTGTGAGAACAAACAATATCCCATCAGTTGAATCGCTCAACGAAGCCAAATGCAAAAACTAGGTTAGGAAGGGGATAGAAGAGTACTTATATAAACTCAAACAAATTTCCACTAAGGAATATTTCGAGTTGAATAGACAGAACATGCAGAATTACATTGGTGGTCCTTTCTATATTAGAACAATGTTTCTCGTGCTTCAGAAAGAAGCTAAGAATGGTTCCAAATCATTGTACCCAGATGCTATGGAGGCTAACGTCTGCTTCCAGTCAGATACCATCATGCATTTTGGGGATGTCATTGCATAGGACCACTCTTGGCACCAATATGTGACCAAGAAGCATCAAGTGGAAGTTTTTGAGCTAAAGTTTCGCCAAGCTCAAACATCCTAATGTTTTGTCTTGTTAGGCTGTCAAGTTTTCTCTACCGCATTTTTTCTTATATGGTTATGAGTGTAAAATGTAATATTATTTCTAATTATTTATAAAGTGAAATTCCAAGTGCCAATATTGGAATTTGAAGAGCCATGATGTAATTTAATGAGTTATTTTGTAAATAAGTTTAAGTTTCATTAGGGGAGTCCAACAGTCACAAAGGGGAATGTGAACAGTCACCCCCTTTGTTATAAATATATCCTCATAACTCATGTAAAGGGATTTTGGGAGCCAAGATTTTGGCTAGGACGAGGTTTAGAAAGCTCTTGGGAATTTTTTGATAGGCTTGGCTTCTTCGTAGCATAGAGGGAGTATACTTCTTTGGAGGAGTAGGCGTTGTTGACTTCAAGTTCCACTATTGGGGAAAGTGGTTCATTAATGGTGTATGTATGATTGGAACTTTCACTTTTAATAAAACTCAGATTCACTATTCTTTCATGCATATGTTGTAAATATAGTAGGACTATTATTGTTTTATATTTAATGTATGTTATTTACTTATGCTTATGCTTATGAACTAATTTGTTTCATTTGTACCTGTAATATTCCTAATTAGTCCTAAGCTAATAGGAATATTCATTTTGTTTTTCTTTCTTTGTTTAAAGAATAAATATGTAAAGGAGGTTCATAAAACTCATAATAAAAGAATATATCAATGCCCAATGTGAACAAGGCTAAATATGGGCCACTTGTAAAAACAAACTTGAGTGTGAAAGAGACTGAATCTATTGACCAAGTCAACCACATTGTCGAGATGCAATGAATCTCCTAAAAGGATAGCGCAGTCAAGTTGGAGGCTACACATGTGAATGGGGCTAAATCACTGAAGGTGGTTTAGGGTTTTACAATCTCTTAATCTTATAAAAGGAAGAGGAGGGCAGCATATTAAGGTTGTTCATGATATGATATTTTGATATGTTTTTTATTTAGAAATATAGATTTCTTGGTTGTTTAGCCTAGATTGCAAATGATATTTAGCATTGGAATTTCCTGTTTAGGAATTCCACCTCCCTCCATTTAGTAGCTCTTGGAAGAGTTTGTACTACATAGTACACTATCTGGTTTGAGACCAAGCTTCTCCTTTCAACTACAACACATTTCATGTTTAGGGTGTGATTGTCTTTGCAAGATGTAGCAAGTGGAGGCTAGATCTATTCACATCTAGGCCATACTAGTGCCTATTCTCAGTGAGTGAGTCTTTTATCCTCCTAGAAGAGTGTATTAGCTTATTGGAGCTTCAGCTCTACGTCTTGGCATCAGGCCAAACTATACAACAAGCCTACAATGCATTTTTTGTCGCTGGACTGCATTATTTTCAAGTGAGGAGTTGCAGGGTGTTTTGGCAACTACTTGGAGGAGAGATCTCTGGGGTAAAGGAGCCTTCCTTACACTATGGTGATCCATGGATTAGCCATATAATCCATGTATGTTTCAGATCTGATCTATTCATAGATGTATTTTCTTCAAAAATTCTGAATCATTCTGCAGATCTGCTGCACTAGATCTCAAATCTACTCCATATACTTCATTTTCTGCAGAAAACCCCAAGGGGATCTGAAAGAGGAGCCTTTCTAATGTACAGATCTGATATCGATCTAATTTTTTTTACATATATATGCTCTAGATCTGATATGTAATATACTGCTGCAGTACAATCAATAAAATAACGCTGTCAAGCCTTTGCAGTCATTTCTATGTGTTGCAGCACCTCATTCTTGAGGGTTTCTTCATCAAATCTTCCATTTTCTTCATGTTCTGAGCAATAAAAATCCTCATATGATGTTTTCATCATATTTTAGCAGAAATAATCTTTAAATTATGCTGTGCATGCTTCAATAATTTCCGAATACTAAAATTCATGGGATTTCAGTGTTTTTGAGCCATATCGGGAGTGGGAGATCTGTTTAACTTAGCTAGAATTATTTTTTTTCACTCAAATTTGGTATGTGATTCCCACATGACCTAAGATAAGGGATCCCACTATCACTTTCCCTTATTTTTATGCAAATATCTGAAAATTATGTTTTTAGGGTTGAAATAGTTGTTTTTCCCCACTTGTCGGATCATGGAATGAAACATAAGTTGTTGTTGTAGCTCCAATTGATGTATATTTCACACCCATTTTAAGCTTATTCATCATTTCAAGACTGTAATATAGTTTATGTATTGCTGAATCCTTGTTTTGGAATATTACAGTGGTATCAAAGCATCATCTTGGCTCAGCCTATGAGTTTCAAGCCAATATGTCTTTTCAAGGATAGAAGAGATAGAAGAATAATATTGATTACATTGAAGGCACAAAATAAAAGGGTAAAACCCCTTTTTTTGGAAGAATGAAAGGGAAAGAGTTCTCAAAAACTCTGTTCCAAACTCTGCATGAGCCTAAAGGAGAAATCAAAGAAATAAAGAAGGAAATACATGAAGGTCCCTCAAGAAGATCTTTACATGAAGAAAACCCCAATTATTCATATTATATGTGCAAGCACTCAACTACATCAGATCTACAATGTTATTCTATGCCTAGATCTGCTGCAATAGAAATGAGGGAAGAAGATGCACCAAAGGAGGAAACTTTGAGTGATTATCTTCAGGAGTATGAATCTAAATCTTGGAAAATCAAGGAGCACTTGAGCTTCCAAGAATTCTGCCAGCTCAAGGAAGAGAGAAGATCTAGCAATAGAAGAAGAAAAGGTAGATTCTTTCTGCCTAACTTTGATGGATCCTCCACATGCACAGCCGAAGAATGGTTGGATTAGCTAGACTTATATTTGGATCTACATCAAGTTTCAGAAAAAGAAGCCCTTAAGGTAGTAGCGTTGCATCTTAAAGGTAAAGCCTATGCTTGGTGGTTATTTGAATCTTTTTCATTAAAGAATGCAAATATATCTACTCATGCTATGTTCACTAGGAGAATGGTGAAGAAATTTGATGAGGAACAAGCTAAAGCTTCTTTGGAAGAGCTAGCAAAGCATGAACATGCAAAACCATTACATGAGTTGTAAATATCTGTTATGCAAACTCCACTTCAGGTTTATGTTGAAGGGGATAAGAACTTGTGTGATGCCTTGCCAAGGGAAAGATCCCCATTGCATGAAGAGATTTATTCTCAAAAAGAAGTCATGGAGATCCCTCTTTCAAGAGAAGACCACGATCCAAGGTCTCTTGTTTATGATGAGGTGTTCTCAAATATTAATGAGAAGGAAGAAAAATAAGACAGTAGCAACACTGTCACTTCAAAAGAAGACCCATTACCGCATGGGGATGGAGATGAAGTTATTGTTTCAAGGGAAAGAGCTTGTGTATCTTTGCAAGTAATTCCCAAGGAGCAATATGTGGCAGCGTTATTGGGCAGTGATACCTTACTCCAAGCAAGAGGAGGAAGGACGGATCAGCATCCTATGATGAGAAGCATGAACCCTTGTTTATTTCAAGGGGTTTCTATTCATGAGAAGGAGACTGAACTATGCAGCAAGGGAAGTGACACATCAGTCTAACCATCCATACAATCTACTTCATATCTAGATGTCTCTTTACATGGAGGCATTCCACCAGGGAGACCCCCTGATGAGAAGAAGAATATAGTGTTCTCTCAACTTTGTGCATCAGTGAAAAATTTGTCTAAGGAGGGAGCTTTGAGGGGAGCTACCACAGCACTGAGATCTATTCATGGATTCCAAGGAGAGCTGAACAATTTTCTGAAATTTATTTTGCTATTTCTCACTCATCTATTTGTGCTGGTAAAGAAGGATTCAGAGATCCATGATGACACTAGCATGATGTCAAATGGCCACTCCATAGACTTGGGGCAGAAAATGATATCCCTCCATAAGGATATTTTTGAAGGAAGAAATAAGGTACCAACACTCTTGTGTGCATGGGATAAACTATGGAGATTTTGGAAGAAAGATATCTTTCAAAAGAATATTGTTCTTCCTATTCTTCAATCTTGTCTTGCACAAGATTAGCTGCAAGGGAGGCAACAAGGATGGAGCTTCAATACTCCCACATATGACTTTGGCATTAAGCATGTCAAATAGGAAAGAGAATATGTGATAGCTACTCCATTTCATAACTCTACAATGCTGTCTTTATTGAGGAGCCTAGATCCATATTGGGAGTCCCAAATTTTGGTAGAATATTCCAAGAACCTCTTCACATGCAAGGTTCTTGATGAGAAAATAGAAGATAGGAGTTATAAGGTGGTTGATGGAGTCATTTACTTTCATGATCAGATCTATTTGGCTAAAGAGTCAAAACTCAAAGACCAACTACTATGTGCAGCCTATGATATCTTGCTTTCTACCCTGATTGTTTTCATTAGAACACACCATATTATCTCAAATGGATTCATGTAGGAAGGATTTGAAGAAGACTTATATCAGAATTATAAAAAATGCATGTATCACATGAAGATGGAGCAGTAATATAACTCTATGGAAGAGTTAGTTCAGCCCTCTCCTTCTCCTCTTGAGGAAGGAGATAGATCTGTGCACCTCTCCACTTGTTGGAGGAGGACTATTGGCGAAGAGCATACTTATGTAAATAATGTTTTACTTTCTAATTGTATGAATTATTTTACTATGTATATGTAGGCCATGACTCCTAAGAGGATTTATATACCTTATAAACTTCATGGCCAACTTTGGGCCAAAACTATTGCTGATTATGGCCACTCCCTTGGTGAACAAAGGGAGATTTTGCAGTATGATGGGTGCTTTCCTAAGGCACCAAATATATCTTCCACTTTCAGCCATGGAGATATGTTATGGGAAGCAAGTAAGTGGTGGGTAAACCACTTACCACATCTGAATTTTATGCAAGTAGGAGATGTCCTACGCTGGTTGTTATTGGGTGAGTATGGGTACTACCCAAGGTTTGATATTTTCTTGTCTCATGCCTTGTATCTCAATGAGAGGATGCATAAGAAGAAGGCATGGTTGCTTTATTTTACAAGAAGAGAGCTTGGACATCCCATGTTAAATTTCATGTCCATGTATTTTCTTGTGATTGGGATGTGTCTCATGTATGTACATGTATTTATGTTCAAAATGTATTTCATGATCATGTATGTACTTGGGTTTGGGAGAAAATGTAACTCTCTCATGAGGTGGCATAAGAGAGCTTATTTATATCATCATGATGATGATGCTCTGATGTTTGTTGGGAACATGAGAGGAGGGATGACACATTGGTTGAGTGTGTCCTTTGGGAATGAAATCTCCCATATTCATTCATGCTTCAAGAGGAGGATACCACATTGTATGGCTGATACATCATATCCTTTGTTTTCTTATGCAAGGAGCCATATGTTGGGCTTATGTCATTAGAAGAAGTCTCTCACTTGGGAGAATTTGCAGCAAGACATGTGTTGCTTGAATCATATTCAGCTAACACCTATTATCCTCTACTATTTACAAGCTTTGAAGAAGCTTTTTGCAGCAAGAAGGTGGTGGGATGGCCACTGATTGTACTATGATTTGAGGCAGCAAGATGAAGGACAACGCTGGTCTCAAGGGAGGGACTATTGTCACCATCCAATATGTCATATGACATTTAGTCCATGTTTATTTTGGAGCACATATGGTGAAGATACTCTATTCACTATATGCATGCAAGATTGGGCAACGAGGCTCACTAGAATCCATGAAGGGAATCATGAAGTTCCAAGTCTCTTTTGGCTTCATGAGGACTATATTAATGCAGCCCAGGATCATTAGCTCCATACTTATCATAAATGGAGGGAGAGACAACGTGAATTTAGAATTATTATATCTCATTTCCAACCATGGAGCCCCTACACATTGCATATGGTGGGGATTGGAGACTATTTCTTTGAGCTATCAAGGATGGCTCACTTTGTTTGGTTGATAGCATGGAGATTGAAGTTTCTCATGGGGGTTGAAGTACCTAATATTTTCCATCTCTCATGCCTTGAGAAGACCAAAGGAAAACATATGATTCTTTTCATGTAGCTCCCACTGCTTCATGATGACAGCTATTTGGTTCATCCACCAAAGGAAAACTTGTATTCTTGGGAGGAGACAA
Organism: Pinus albicaulis; assembly: GCA_034641835.2. Classification (NCBI taxonomy): domain Eukaryota; kingdom Viridiplantae; phylum Streptophyta; class Pinopsida; order Pinales; family Pinaceae; genus Pinus; species Pinus albicaulis. Next base: position 435,490,777 of record CM076573.1, on the reverse strand, counting down.
TTCCATTAGAGATTTTGCAAAGTCCTTGTGAGTTGCTTGAGGACAAGCAACATTTTGGAGGGGAGGAATGTAATGTTCCTAATTAGTCCTAAGATAATAGGAATATTCATTTTGTTTTGCTTTCTTTGTTTAAAGAATAAATATGTAAAGGAGGTTCATAAAACTCCTAATAAAAGAATAAATCAATGCCCAATGTGAACAAGGCTAAATATGGGCCACTTATAAAAACACACTTGAGTGTGAAAGAGACTGAATCTATTGACAAAGTCAACCAGGACCAAATCAACCACATTTTCCAGATGCAATGAATCTCCTAGAAGGACAGCGCAGTCAAGTTGGAGGCTACACATGTGAATGGGGCTAAACCATTGAAGGTGGTTTAGGGTTTTACAATCTCTTGATCTTATAAAAGGAAGAGGAGGGTAGCATATTGAGGTTGTTCATGATATTATATTTTAATATATTTTCTGTTTAGACATATAGCTTTCGTGGCTGTTTAGCCTAGAATGCAAATGTTGTTTAGCATTGGAATTTCTTTCTTAGGAATTCCACCTCTCTCTATTGAGTAGCTCTTGGAAGAGTTTGTACTACATAGTCCCCTATCTGGTTTGAGATCAAGCTTCTCCTTTCAACTAAAACACATTTCCTATTTAGGGTGTGATTTTATTTTCAAGCTACAGCAAGTGGAGGCTAGATCTATTGAGATCTAGGCCATACTAGTGCCTCTTCTCAGTGAGTGAGTATTTTATCCTCCTGGAAGAGTGTATTAGCTGATTGGAGCTTCAGATCTACATTTTGGCATTAGGCCAAACTCTATAGAAAGCCTACAACATAGTTTTTTTCCTTGGACTGCGTTATTTTCAAGTGAGGAGTTGCAGGGTGTTTTGGAAACTACTTGGAGGAGAAATCTCTGGTGTAAAGGACCCTTCCTTACACTGTGTTGATCCATGGATTAGCCATATAATCCATGTATGTTTCAGATATGATCTTTTCATAGATTTATTTTCTTCAGAAATTCTGAATCATTCTGCAGATCTGCTGCAATAGATCTCAGATCTACTCCATATACTTCATTTTCTGCTGAAAACCCCAAGGGGATCTGAAAGAGGAGCCTTTCTAATGTACAGATCTGATATGGATCTAAATTTTTGTACATAGATATGCTCTAGATCTGATATGTAATCTACTGTTGTAGTACACTCAATAAAATAACGTTGTCAAGCCTTTACAATCATTTCTATGTGTTGCAGCACCTCATTCTTGAGGGTTTCTTCATCAGATCTTCCATTTTCTTCATGTTCTGAGCAATAAAACTCCTGATATAATGTTTTCATCATATTGTAGCAGAAATAATCTTTAAATGATGTTGCGCATGCTTCAGTAATTTCTGAATACTAAAAGTCATGGGATTTCAGTGTTTTTGAGCCATATCGGGAGTGGGAGATCTGTTTAACTTAGCTAGAGTTATTTGTTTTCACTCAAATTTGGTATGTGAGTTCCACATGACCTAAGCTAAGGAATCCCACCATAATTTTCCCTTATTTTTACGAAAATATCTGAAAAGGATGTTTTTAGGTCTGAAATAGTTGTTTTTCCCTACTTGTCGGATCATGGAATGAAAGATAAGTTGCTACTGTAGCTCCTGTTAGCCCCTTATGAATTACTTGACAAAGAAAGAAAGGGGATAGACTGTTTTATAAGCCTTCAAGGAATGCATTTCCCTTGAAACACATCATCCTTGAAGTCTCGTTATGTTCCTTGCCTTTGACTATTTCCCTCTGCTAATCTGTTTTCCATGAGCCTTGCTGAATGATAAAAAATTGTGCTCCAAAGGCCATTTTCTGTCCCTTGTTCCTCTGTAGAATTCTCCTTTTTCCCCTCTTCTTCCCCTCTTCAAAATCCCCTTCTACCCCCTCATTTTCCCACTAAACCTCTAAAATCTCTTAAAATCCCCCTTGGATCCTTCCCTTGCCCTCTGTTTGGCTAAATTTCCCATTTTCCTCCCTATCGTTACCCATTCCCAACCTTGAATTTCATTAAAATTGGGCAAAAACCCACTTTCCGACCTTATAGTAGGGCTTAGCCCCTTTTTCTGTGAGCCCTAACCACTTCCCCACACATGCCCTTGCGCTAAGACCAAGCGCTTAAATCCTGAGTGCTAATCACAATAGGAAGATTGGTGGAGGGCCGAATTCCTTTGTAAAACTCCAAAGTTCTGATGCGATTGGTTTATCGTATAAGTCTTCCGATGTGTTTTTAATCATTGATCTACCACATGAATTGAACGGTCAGCGCAATATCACAAGTCTTCGCAATAGTGACATGTTTGTTAAGACTCCCAATCGGTCCATCGCAAAAATTTGCGATGCGATTGATCGCATCGCATAGCCACCTCCGATCGCCCGATCGCATTTCCCTTCCGATCACTCCCCCTTCCGATTGATCGCAAGTTTTTCCCCGATCACATCGCAACACTTGGAATGCACGTTGCGATTGCCTCCCCTCCCGATCTCCGATTGCGATTGGCTTACTGGGCCCACCACTTAATACCTCCGATATACGTATAAAAATCCCCTTTCCCCTTTGTAAATTATAGATTTCATTTATTTTATTAATACAAAGGCTTTCAGCCAATCGCAATCGCAATGTTGTAATGAGCCATTTCTTTGTTCCCCCTGATTGCAATTGTTCCAATCAGATCTCCGCCGTCCGTTTCTCCCGATGAATCCAACGGCCATCGCGTTCTCTGCCTAATTGCAATCAGAGGTTCTGTTGTGTGTCACCCCTGTCCCCCTCCGATTTCGATCCCCCGATACACTTCTCCACCGTCGATTCCTATGCGAATCCAACAGTCATCGCACATCCCAATCACACCCCTTTCCTAATCGCAATCGGGAATATGTTAATGTATCACCCTTTCCCTTCCTGATTGCGATGCTCCGAAGTAAATCTGACCGTCCGTTGGATTTGAAGATCTGATGGCTCGGATCTGATTGCATCTCTGCCTCCACTGGGTCCCACTTGTACGTTCTTTTCCACGCATTTTCATAACATTTTCGCCCATTTCCTTTGTATTTTCATTTTTAACCAAAGTTTCATGTTTCCATTAAATGTCTCGTGTTTCATATATGTCCCAGTCTATTTCATAAGGCTGTCCCTTCGATTGATCTCTGCCATCGATCTTTTTTCCTGGACCATGATCTAATGGTCTATGCTGCATTCTACCACCGAAACCCTATTGTTCATAGTTTCCACCATTCCATTGCATTTTTCATCATTGTTTTGTGAAAGGCCACCATTCCACTGTCGCCGCACCATCATATCTTTCACCCTCCGCTCCACCGGCCTTCCATTGCATTGTTTCTCACATAGTGTGGGTTATTACAGGGTACAGAGGTGAAAACACCACCATAAATACACAATATGGATATAGTGACAAGGTTTTCATTGACAGAGGTGCAGAAGTTATTATACAACATGTTTTTCTACATCAGCAGAATGTTTTCCTCCCAAAAAGGACAGGCTGCCCATACTGTTTTTATTATTTGTCGTGCTCCAGAGGATATTTCCGCCCAAAACACAGTCCCAGACTATCAGAGCATTTGTTTCATAAGTATGGCAGACCATTCAGTCGTTTATTTACATGTTGTTTATTCACCAAAGGTACTACAGAGTACAACAAACCAGAATGCATCAGAGATATACCTGGAGTTAATGAAGCCTGACGAAGACCATTTTTTCCCCCAAAGATGCCAGAGATTGATGCTCAGAGTTTAAAACAGAATGGGTTTCAGCCCTCTCTTTCTTTCCAAGTTTAATGTTTCATTTAATCTTCTACCTACCTCCTTCGCTTCTCTTTAGTTATAAAAATCATGAGAAAACTATTGTAAAGGTTGTTGATGAAATATCAGAGAATTGCAAGCTTTCTTTTGAGGCATGCTCACTGTGTAAAGTTGTAATATAGGCTGAGGAGTATGTTTTCAAACTGATTTTTAAGCTATTGGAAAATGCTGTACCTGATTGGTGTTGCTCTTAATATGACAAGCACATTTCTTTGGATCCTGATCTAAAGCTGCGGTGATGTTTTTCTGTCTCTGTGTTTTATTTCATTCCATTTCAGTTCTTCTGGCTTGCATCAGAAATATGGCATAGGATTTTCCCTTGTTAGGCACCCTATGCTTCTGCTCTCCTTGCCTTAATGTTTTCTACTAAAATTTGTTCTCTAAGAATTATTTTCAGTTGTTTTAACCAGTGTAGTGAATGTTATTACCTGCTAGCTGATGTATGAGTTAATAAATCTTCTTCTTAGATGTTCTTGTTAGATTTTAATTGAATGAATTGGGAACATTGGGAGTTTAGAACTCTATCTCTGTCTCACTAGGATCCTTTTCAGTTAGTTAAACCTTTCCAAGTTCCCTCAGTTTGTTCCTTGCCTTTCTTTGAGAGTTTCCTAAGAGTATGTCCAAGCAGGTCTGGAGTTAAATGACCTCTGACCTGATATATAGACAGAAATTGGTTTACCCTCATTCTTTCACTTTCTTTCTTGACTGTTTCATTCCACCTATATTTTTAGGATCCAATGCTTTAGATGAATAGCCCAACTGAAAGCCTGCGTATTGAACAACAAGTAAACCCTTTCCTGACTCCATTGGCCCAATGGTTTTGAATACTATCTAAAATTATCTCTCTTTGCTTAAAATATTCTTTGCCTTGCCTTGTCTTATATCGAATCCTTCATTTCTGATTCCCAACAACCAAATCAAAACAAATTAAACAAACAAAACCCTGAGCCTTATAACTAGCCTAACATCCTAAACTCTGAGCTTTAAATTCATATACCTTTGACATATCATAGAGAGATCCCTCTCTGGACCTAGGAGGGCTAGATCTTGAGGTCTGAAAGTGGTTTGATGTTGTCTCATCTTTTGGTCTTGCCAATCTGGCCAAAATATGGGAACCCCAACATAATGGCGACTCCACTGGGGAGATTCCGAGTATTCCTTATCTTACTATATCATAAGGGCCTCAGAAACCTACAATCTCTGGTTAGGTTGGTAGTAAAACACTCCTATTCACACATCAACCTCTATACCATTTGTTGTGTTGCTCCCATACTCTTGGACAGAGTCTGGAAAGGGCCAGGTAGCCTCCAGATCTCACACTCTTTCAGATGTGACATATTTGGCAAATTCCCTCCCAGTCAATCTATAGTTAGATTTTGCTGTGTTTGGAAGATATCCTTGAAAGGGGACATCTCATAAGCACTGTGGTGGACAGTGTAACCTCCAAGAACATTCTAAACCTTCCACCTGGCGACTCCATAGTTCCTAAACGATTTAAAGACTCCACTGGTGATCAATAGGCCTGCTGATTATCTTGGTTCACATTAGACTCCACTGGGAGACCAACCTCCATAACAACATCAACCCTGTTAGAAGTAACAAGTAGGGTTAAGCTGCTTGGTTAAAAACAACACTCTGGATTACAGAACCATTCACACAAGAGCTTACCCCAACCCAGACCCACCTAAAATAGTTGACAATCCTGAGAGCATCCTCAAGGGATCTCCTGCAGATAAGTGGTCGACTATTTCCAGACACATCCATAGAGCTAACTCTACACTAGAAAACTTTACAGCTCTATCAGACCCACTTTTTGACATAGGCACTCAAAACAACTTACCAAGAACTAGGTCATTTAGTGTCCTAGACCAGCCAGATTTGAGTTCCCTGGTTCACCATCTCTTATTGGTAAACACAGTAGGGACCGACAGACCCCTCCATCTACACCCCTTAACATACACCTTATTTAGAACTTGGGGCTCAGTCATCCTAAATCTACTCAACAAACTTTTGTTGGTCCTAGTATCCCTGTCATCCATATACCAGATGCTCAAGTTAACCCTTTACCTCATCAAAACACCATCATGGCAGCCTGGTACGCACCTCTGGTTTTACCTCAGCCTCTAGTACCCTTACCCAATGATTATCAATCGAAGATCCCACACTTCACTGCAAAAGAGTCTACCATAGCACAATATCATGTAGATAGGATGGAAGATTCCTTTGACTACATGGAAATAGATGATGATACAGTCAAAATGAGAATATTTGCCCAGAGCTTAGGGGGTGATGTGAAGAAATGGTTTAAGGGCCTACCTCCGGGTAGCATAAATGACCTCCCAGCTCTATATCAGACCTTCATAAACAAATGGGAAGTTAGGGAAAACCATTTCCAACTATTAGCAGAACACATGAACCTTAAAAGAAATGTACGAGAGAGTTTCCATGATTACACAACAAGATTCAACAGCATTTACAATGCTCTACCTCCACATATGAAACCTCCACAAGGTATGGCTCTAGTAAAATACCTCGAAGGTTTTGATGCTGACATGGCCTACCAGCTTAGGGATAAAGAGTACAACACATTGGAGGACATGCACAAAGGAGCAGTGAATATAGAGGCAAATCTGATTGAGAAAAGAGCAAGAATAAGAGCTGAGAAGAGGGTAACATATAGAGATGACAATGTAGCTTCCTCATCTGACCAAAATTATGATAGATTGCATAAAAAAATGGAAGAGCTACAACAAATGGTAAAAAATATGGTTGTCACTGTGAGTAACCAAAACAGAAACCAAAACCAGAACCAGAACTTTATAAGAAACAATAACACTCCCAACAGACAAAGAGAATCAGTCAGCAAGTCATTCCCCCATTTCAAGAAAAATTTCTTGATGAAGATGAAGGAATCATAGAAAATTTTGAAGGGAATACAATAAACATGTTTGAAGTGGAAAACTCGATCCATAATTGTTCCACAGAAGAAGATCAATCTTCTCCCTCATGTTGGGATGAAGAATGGTTTGAATTTGAGGATTACAGGTTAGGATTTGAAAATTCTACGATGCAAGTCAAAGAAAAATATGAACTCAGAAGCAAGAAGAGTCAAGACAATTCCAAAACAAAGGCTTTTGAGTTTACCATCAAGAAGAGACCTAAGAAAACTTCTAAAGTGACTGTTGAAATTAAAAAATTGGCAGCTGAGAGTTCTGGAAAGAACAGAGAAAAAGACAACCAAAACACTGACACACAAGGTAAACCAACAAGCAGCACTAGCACTGTAGTTAGTGCTCCTGATAAAACTATCACAAACATTGTACATAACGAGAATCAGCACACTGATTCAGCCACTAAGGTGGTGACTAACAAAACAGAGTTGAACATTTCAAAGAGTCAGTCCACTTTCAATTTGGAGAATGAGATTGCAAAAATTAAAATCTCTGTCCCACTCTCTGAGCTGGCCACTCAGGATGTATATAAAGGCCAAATTTTGAAAGCATTAAACTTAGGTGAGAACAATGACACTATAAATCTGAGTGATGATTAGCCTGCTCTTCTGTTTGGTCCAAAGATAGAAGGAAAGTTTCAGGAAGGTGTAGTGCCCCCTTTTTATATCAGTCTTAATATTCATGACAAGATTCTTCATAATGCAATGCATGATTCTGGAGCATCTCATAACCTAATGCCTAAAGTGGTCATGGAAAGGTTAGGCCTAGAGATAACCCGACCTTACAAAGACCTATATTCATTCGACTCTAGCAGGGTAAAATGCGTTGGCCTGATCAAAGATTTGTGTGTGAGCCTTGGCCAGATTCCAGCAAAGTGTATGGTCATGGACGTTATGGTGGCAGATGTGCCACCCAAGTATGGCATGTTATTATCAAGATCATGGGGGGCCAAGCTGTAAGGGACAATGTATATGGATGGAGCTTATGCCACAATCCCAATCTTTGGCCAACTGAGAAGACTGTACAGGGAGGACCAAATGAAATTCCTGGTTAGCAGCCCTGAAAAGCTAGAAAACTCTCCTCTATACTTTGTACATACAGACCTGGATTCCTTTATCCTCTGCAATGATAAATCTTTGGGGGAACCAAAATCTGAAAATGTAGATACAGGCAAAGATACACTTGATGAAACAGAGCTAATGGACTTAAACGTAATGGCTACCCTAGACTCAGTAGAGGAAGACGTAGAAAACTTGGTACAATGCACTGAAACAACGATGCAATGTGAACCGGAAACAAAATGTAATCAGCCAACTAGTCATCCCTCACAGACTCATACATCACGCGAAGAACTAAACAGCCCACAGCCTAGTGCAGCCCCTATAATGCAACATAATGGTGAACCCAGCTGTAGGGAAAGAAATGATAACAAAAACGAGAGTGAACCCCTGTGGGAGATGAGTTTCAATGGGTCCTGTACAGGAAGAACTGCCGTGGCTGGGGTATGGCTACATAACACAGAAAGCGACTACGCGAAGAGCCATGCCTGCAATCTGCATTTAAAGTGTACCAATAATATTGCAGAATACAAGGCTCTCATCTTGGGCTTGAATATGATGAAGAAAATAGGAGCCCGTAGAATAGCCGTACAAGGAGACTCTAAATTGGTTATAAAACAGGTGAATGGTGAATACACAGCGAAACACCCTAGGTTGAGAGCATATAGGAACGATGCTGTGGATATATTGAAAAAATTCATTGAATACGAATTAGTGTTTGTTCCTAGACATCAGAACGCCATTGCAAACGGATTGGCTTTCCTGGCTAGTTCCTACCCTAAGACTCCCAATGACCAACAAATCAACATTCAGACCAAATTCAGACCCGTAGTGCCGGACAATGAAAAATATTGGCAGGTTTTTGAGGGTGATAAACAAGTTGAAGATTTCCTAATAGGCAGGAACGAGTTTGAGTTTTCCGATTCAGACTCTGTGTCTAGTGATAGATGCCTAAGTGAAGAACCCTCAGACGAGGAAGAAACTACACCCCACTATGTAGAAATAAATGCCTTAAATGAAGAAACTGGAAATTCAACCACAGAGTGCGAAAACGTAGACAGTGAAGAAGTAGAGGTGCTGCATACCAAAGACAAGAACATACCTCGAGGTCTGGCACTGTTAGAGGACCTATTTGACTTCGATGATGTAGCAAAAAATCCCACCATAGAGCATGCAAACTCTGACGTAGAAGAATGAAATATAGGCACAGAAGATAAGCCCAAACTGATTAAATTTGCTAAATCCTTACCCACAGAGATGAAAAGGAAATACATTGACCTATTCAAGGAATTTATTGATGTGTTTGCTTGGGGTTACAAAGACTTAAAGGCTTATGACACAAGCATCATACAGCACAAAATACCTTTAAAGGAGAATCAAAAACCCTTCAGGCAGAAACTTCGTAGAATAAATCTAAAACAATTGCATGTAGTGGAAAAAGAGATTAAAAAGATGTATGAGGCAGGCATAATAGTTCCCATAAGATTCTCTGATTGGGTTTCGAATTTAGTGGCTGTAAGAAAGAAAACTGGGGAGATCAGATTGTGTATAGACTTCAGGAATCTTAATAGAGCCTCACTCAAAGATAACTACCCTCTGCCAAAAATGGAACAAATTATTCAGAAAGTAGTAGGCTCCAAGATAATATCCCTGCTAGATGGTTTCTCAGGTTACAACCAAGTACTAGTTCTCCCAGAAGATCAACTCAAGACAGCCTTTACCACTCCTTGGGGCACCTTTATGTTTGTAAAAATGCCTTTTGGACTGATGAACACTGGTGCAACCTTCCAGAGAGTGATGGATATAGCTTTTTCAGATGATATAGGGCATTTCATTGTTATTTACTTGGATGACATAACAGTCTATTCCAAGACTGAAGAAGAACATCTAAAACATCTGAGGAAAGCGTTTGAAAAATGTAGAAGGTTTGGTCTGTCATTAAATCCCAAAAAGACTGTATTTGGGCTACAAGAGGGAAAGCTTCTTGGCCACATTATATCTGAAAAGGGAATTAGGATAGACCCACAAAGGGTTGAGGGGATACTACAAATCACGCACCCGAGAAACATCAAAGAATTACAGTCCTTCATTGGGAAAATCAACTTCTTTAGGAGATTTATTCCCAACCTAGCTGAACACCTTAGGAATATGACTAACATGCTGAAGAAAGGTGTGGGAGTTAAATGGACTGTTGGAGCTAAACAATATTTTGAATCAGTAAAACTTGCACTTACCCAAGCTCCTGTTCTAATCAGCCCAAATTTCTCTAAATATTTCTTGATATTTTCATTTTCCTCTGAGCATACAGTGGCTGCAGTCTTACTGCAGAAAAATCCAGAGGGAATGGAACAACCAATTGCCTTTTTTAGCAAAGCACTGAGGGATGCACCCTTGAAATACAACATAATGGAAAAATAGGCCTACGCTCTTGTTAAGGCTTTAAAAGATTTTAGGGTGTACATACTGCATTCCCACACCATTGCTTATGTGCCTAACATAATAGTCAAAGATATTGATCTGTCCCAAGACCCAGATGGGAAAAGGGGCAAATGGATTGTTGTGATCTTAGAATACGACCTTGAGATAAAACCCACCAAACTGATCAAGGGTCAGGGCTTAGCCAAATTAATGGCTGAATCAAATCTGCAAGCCCTTAACATTAACATGGTAGTTGCATTAGATGAGCAAGAAGGATTTCTTGATCCCATTGTTGAGGAGAAGTTTCAGAACTCTCCTTGGTACTTTGATATCCTTTAAGTGCTCACCAACCTAAATGCCCCACCTGAACTATCAAAGAATAAGGCTAGATTCATAAAAATAAAAGCCAGAAACTACTGCATTTTGAATGAAAACTTATACTGGAAAAACCCAAATGGCCTATTGCTTAAATTTTTGCATGAAACAGAGGCAGAAAGTATTAAACAAGAATTCCATGCAGGAGAGTGTGGGGGCCACCTGAACTAGAAGGCCACTGCGAACAAAATACTCAGGGCGGGTTATTACTGGCCCAAACTCTTCAATGACATCCATAAGATGGTAATTTCCTGCCACAAACGCCAGATTTTCAAAGGCAAGAGAAAACTCCTTCCCCTCCATTTACAACCCATCACTGTTGAAGGTCCTTTCATGCAATGGGGCCTAGATTTTATTGGAGAAATCCACCCTGCTTCTTCTACACAACACAAATGGATCTTAACAGCCACATACTACTTCATTAAGTGGATAGAGGCCATACCTACTAATAATGCCACAGATGCAGTCACCATTATGTTCCTAGAAGGTCATATCCTCTCTCGGTTTGGTTTCCCAAGGAAAATAATCACCGATAATGCTGCTGATTTTGGATCCAAGAAAATGGTTGATTTTTGTCACAAGTATCAAATAGTGCTTGGTCATTCAACTACCTATTACCCACAAGGTAATGGCCTATCTGAATCATCAAACAAGAGCCTCATGGCCATCATCAAAAAGCTGTTAGAAGAGAACAAAAATTCATGGCATAACAAGTTGGTGCATGCTTTGTGGGCTGACAGGCTTACAACAAAGAAATCCATTGGCATGTCACCATTTCAGCTTGTCTATGGTACAGAAGAAGTATTTCCTACCAGCCTTGGGATACCAGTAATTAAGCTGGTCTAGGATATTCAAACAGAGGAAGACAGTATGTTGAGAAGGATAAACCAGACAATTCATCTCCAACAAACAAGGGAGGAGGTCTATAACAGAGCTATCAAAGTTCAGGAGAATATAAAGAGGTTGTTTGAAAAGAGAACCAAAGCTACTGATTTCAAAATCGGGGATAAAGTTTTGAGGTGGGACTCAAGAAGAGAGGAAAAAGGAAAACACGACAAGTTTGACAACTTGTGGCAAGGTCCATACATCATCTAAGCCACTGTTGGTCCAAATGCCTTTTTTCTACAGGAACTAGATGGTACAGAGCTGTTTGGGGGTCCTATCAATGGCAGGATGCTCAAACACTACTTCTGCTGATTTACAGCTTCCGGTTTCCATTTCCATTGTACATACCATCGCAGTTTTTTTTTTCAAGAAAAAGGAGAAAATGTTCCAAAAAACAGAGAAAAAGGAGAGTTTCAGACATGCTTAAAACATGAACCTCTGAAGTGCAAAGGATTGGCTCTAATATGATCAAAAATTGAGCCAAGAAAGTAAAACAGCTGGTCCTAACATGCTCAAAATCTGGACCAGCAAACAAGAAAGAAGAATCAGCTCTAACATGCCCAAAACCAGAGCTAAAATGAAGAAAAGGAGTGACTCTAACATGCTCAAAACTTGAGTCACAAGAAAGAAAGAAGGATACTTCCAGCTTCAGATTTCAAGCCTTCAAAGTTTTGTTTCGGTTTTCTGCAAATTTCTGTCCATGTGCAATTATTTTTATGCCTTGGATCCACAACAAACTAGACTATCTAATCCTAGTTTGACTGTTTTTAAATTTCTGTTGTAGAATGTAGAGAAGAAATCTGCTGGACAGTTTAATCCCAACAGATATTAGATTAGGTAGAGAAACAAATGAGACCAACAGTCTAATTTGGTCTCATGGAGCAATAAAGGTAGAGTTATAATAGGTTTATTTTCCGTTATAAAAATAAATGATGTAAAGGGTCTGCTAGTTCAAATGCATCCTAGAAGAAAAAATGCTAGGATTGTAGAATGGGTAGGTAGATTGTTGGGAATGTTTTACTGATCTATCATATTTGTGGAAGATGAAAGTAAAAGAAAAAGGATGGCTCAAGTAGCAGGCATCTAGCCTACACCAAATATCATTTTCTGAATTCTTGACTCCTTCAAGAAGAAGCCATCCCCATGTGGAGCCACTATTAGCCCCTTATGAATTCCTTGACAAAGCAAGAAAGGGGCTAGATTGTTTTATAAGCCTTCAAGGAATGAATTTCCCTTGAAAACACATCATCCTTGAAGTATCGTTATGTTCCCTACATTTTACTGTTTCCCTTTGCTAATCTGTTTTCCATGAGCCTTGCTGAATGATAAAAAATTGTGCTCCAAAGGCCATTTTCTGTCCCTTGTTCCTCTGCAGAATTCTCCTTTTTTCCCCTCTTCAAAATCCCCTTCTACCCCCTCATTTTCCCACTAACCCTCTAAAATCTCCTAAAATCCCCCTTAGATCCTTCCCTTGCCCTCTGTTTGGCTAAATTTTCCATTTTCCTCCCTATCGTTACCCATTCCCAACCTTGAATTTCATTAAAATTGGGCAAAAACCCACTTTCCAACGTTATAGTAGGGCTTAGCCCCTTTTTCCGTCAGCCCTAACCACTTCACCACATATGCCCTTGCGCTAAGACCAAGCACTTAAATCCTGAGCGCTAATCGCAATCGGAAGATTGGTGGAGGGCCGAATTCCTTTGTAAAACTCCAAAGTTCCGATGTGATTGGTTTGTGGTATAAGTCTTCCGATGTGTTTTTAACCGTTGATCTACCACATAAATCGGATGGCCCACGCAATATCGCAAGTCTTCGCAATCGCGACACCTTTGTTAAGACTCTCGATTGGTCCATCGCAAACATTTGCGATGCGATCATAGCCACCTCGATCGCTCTGACCTTCGATCGCCTGATCGCATTTCCCTTGTGATCACTCCCCCTTCCGATTGATCGCAAGTTTCCCCGATCGCATCACAACACTTGGAATGCACGTTGCAATTGCCTCCCCTCCTGATCTCAAATTACGATTGGCTTACCGGGCCCACCACTTAATACCTCCGCTATACGTATAAAAATCCCCTTTCCCCTTTGTAAATTCTAAATTTCATTTATTTTATTAATACAAAGGCTTTCCACCAATCGCAATTGCAATGTTGTAATGAGCCATTTCTTTGTTCCCCCCGATTGTGATTGTTCTGATCAAATCTCCACCGTCCGTTTCTCCCGATGAATCCAATGGCCATCACGTTCTCTACCTAATCACAATCGGAGGTTCTGTTGTGTGTCACCCATGTCCCCCTCCGATTGCGATCCCCCCATACACTTCTCCATCATTGATTACCGTGTGAATCCAACAGTCATCGCACATCCCAATCGCACCCCTTTCCCAATCGCAATTAGAAATATGTTAATGTATCACCCTTGCCCTTCCCGATTGCGATGCTCCGAAGTAAATCTGACCATCCATTGGATCTGAAGATCTGACGGCTCGGATCTGATCACATCTTGGCCTCCACTGGGTCCCACTTGTACGTTCTTTTCCATGCATTTTTGTAACATTTTCGCCCATTTCCTTTGTATTTTCATTTTTAACCAAAGTTTCATGTTTCCATTAAAGGTCTCATGTTTCATATATGTCCCAGTCTATTTCATAAGGTCGTCCCTCCAATTGATCTCCGCCGTTGATCTTTGTTCCCGGACCATGATCTGATGGTCTGCGCTGCATTCTACCACCGAAACCCTATTGTTCATAGTTTCCACCGTTCCATTGCATTTTTCATCATTGTTTCGTGAAAGGCCACCATTCCACCGCCGCGGCGCCATCATATCTTTCACCCTCCACTCCACCGACCTCCCATTGCATTGTTTCTCACACAGTGTGGCTTATTACAGGGTACAGAGGTGAAAATGTCGCCATAAATACACAGTATCGATACAACGGCAAGGTTTTCACTAACAGAGGTGAAGAAGTTATTATACAACAGGTCTTTCTACATCAGCAGAATGTTTTCCTCCCAGAAAGGACGGGCTGCCCATACTGTTTTTATTATATGGCGTGCTCCAGAGGAGATTTCCACCCAGAGCATAGTCCTAGACTATCAGAGCATTTGTTTCATAAGTATGGCAGACCATTCAGTCATTTATTTACATGTTGTTTATTCACCAAAGGTACTACAGAGTACAACAAACCAGAATGCATCAGAGATATACCTGGAGTTAATAAAGCCCGACGAAGACAATTTTTTCCTCCAAAGGTGCCAGAGATTAATGCTCAGAGTTTAAAACAAAATGGGTTTCGGCCCTCTCTTTCTTTCTGAGTTTAATGTTTCATTTAATCTTCTACCTACCTCCTTCGCTTCTCTTCAGATATAAAAATCATGAGAAAACTATTGTAAAGGTTGTTGATGAAATATCAGAGAATTGCAAGCTTTCTTTTCAGGCATGCTCACTGTGTAAAGTTGTAAGATAGGCTGAGGAGTATGTTTTCAAACTAATTTTCAAGCTATTGGCAAATGCTGTACTTGATTGGTGTTGCTCTTAATATGACAAGAACATTTATTTGGATCCTGATCTAAAGCTGCGGTGATGTTTTTTTGTCTCTGTGTTTTATTTCATTCCATTTTAGTTCTTCTGGCTTGCGTCAAAAATTTGGTATAGGATTTGCCCTTGTTAGGCACCCTATGCTTCTGCTCTCCTTGCCTTAATGTTTTCTACTAAAATGTGCTCTCTAAGAATTTGTTTCGGTTGATTTAACTAGTGTAGTGGATGTTATTGCCTACTAGCTGATGTATAAGTTAATAAATCTGCTTCTTAGATGTTCTTGTTAGAGTTTAATTGAATGAATTAGGAACACTAGGATTTTAGAACTCTGTCTCTGTCTCACTAGGATCCTTTTTAGTTAGTTAAACCTTTCCAAGTTCCCTCAGTTTGTTCCTTGCCTTTCTTTGAGAGTTGCCTAAGAGTATGTCCAAGCAGGTCTGGAGTTAAATGACCTTTGACCTGATCTATAGACAGAAATTGGTTTACCCTCATTCTTTCACTTTCTTTCTTGACTGTTTCATTCCACCTATCTTTTTAGGATCCAATGCTTTAGATGACTAGCCCAACTGAAATCCTGTGTATTGAACAACAAGTAAACCCTTTCCTGACTCCATTTGCCCAATGGTTTTGAATACTGTCTGAAATTATCTCTCTTTTCTTAAAATCTTCTTTTCCTTGCCTTGTCTTATATTGAATCCTTCATTCCTGATTCCCAACAACCAAATCAAAACAAATCAAACAAACAAAACCCTGAGCCTTATAACTAGCCTAACATATTAAACTCTGAGCTTTAAAGTCATATACCTTTTACATATCATAGAGAGATCCCTCTCTAGACCCAGGATGGCTAGATCCTGAGGTCTGAAAGTGGTTTGATGTTGTCTCATCTTTTGGTCTTGCCAATCTGGCCAAAACATTGGAACCCCAACAGCTCCAATTTATGTATATGTGGTTTTCACATCAATTTTAGGCTTATTGATCATTTCAAGACCGTAATACAGTTTATGTATTGCTAAATCCTTTTTTTTGGATATTACATTACCAATCTTGTTGAATGTGTGTTGTTATATTAATTCATCACGGTTAACTTGTGTACTATTATGCATATTGTATTGTGGTGCCATTATAATTTTATGTTCCTTTCTAGCTATGTACTATTACAAGCTTCTAATGAGCTCAATTCCTTTTCCCTTCATGTGTTTGAACCTTCATGCATCACACTTGACTTTCTTCAGGGTCACATACTTGTTCTCACCAAAGACACCTTGCACCACTCTATGGATTTTTGCAACCAAGGCATATCATTAACACCCCACTGCTAGGAATCATACTCCAAAAAGTGTGAGGTCTATTTGAGACTTCACATCATGGAGATCCCCTGAATGTTGGTGGGTCTAGCACCGTCAATAGAACCATATGCCTTATAATTGATCTTATAAACCCATTTAAAACCAATAAGTTTGATTCTAGTATGAGGATCCACTAACCTCCACGTTCCATTTTTAATGAGGGAATCATACTCCTTTTTCATTACATCCTTCCATTCATCATAATTAACAGCTTCTTCAAAAGAACTCGGTTCACTAATTGTATAATAATTTAAATCACAATCATGAGAAATGTTACCTGAACTCAAATTAACATCACCTTTAAAAGAACTTCTTGTTTCAAAATCATCATACTTGTTTGGAAATTTTCGAACATGTGTGGATCTTCATAAATGTTGTTGAAGTGGCTCTAATGTTTTCTCATATTGAAGTACATGTTCTTCAGAAAAAATTTATGACCTTGCAGAAACAACACTATCCTCCAAATTTTCTTTAGCAGAGACGTTCCCATGAGTGAAAGATGGAAAAACCACAGACTAATCCAAAATGGAACCCCCTTTTCAGTTTGTGGAACATCATTATCATATTTAAAATAAAACTTTTTGGATGCAGATTTCTCCAAATGAGTCAGTTTCCCATCACCAGTATAATTATCTTGATCAAATTCAAGAAAAATAACATCTCTGGAAGGAACAAAATCCTTATTTTATTCATCATACAACCTATAAGCCTTTGAAGTATTGGAATATCCCAAAAATATGCATTTTCGACTTGTGGCACCCAATTTATTTCTCTTCTTCTTAGGAATTAAAGAATAACACGTAGATCCAAAAAATCTCAAATGATGAATAATTGGGAGTATATTATACCAAATTTCATAAGGATTTTTGTTGTTTATAATATAAGAAAGACAATTATTTCTAATATAAGGTGCCCAAAGAATTGCTTCTTCCCAAAACATCAACTTCACATTTTTAAAAAACATCATGGATATAACCATATTAAGTAGTGTTCTATTCATACGTTCTGCAACATCGCTCTATTATGGATTATAAGGTATTGTAGTATGATATTTGTTGTCATTTTACTTCAAATATTGTTCAAAATCATTAGAAGTATATTCACGACTGTTATCAATTCTTAGGATGACAATATTTAGTTGAGTTTCATTTTTTATCGTTGAATGAAAAGTTTTAAGTTTACAAATACTTGTGATTTTACTTTGAATAGATAAAGCCAACACAATATTGATTAATCATAAATAAATGTTAGCATATATTTATTATCATTTGTAGTTGCAATATTAGGCATAGGTCCACATAAATATGAATCTATGAGACCTAATTGTATTGAAGCTCTAGAAGAAGAACTGTGAAACGACTACTTAGAATGTTTAACCAAAATACAAGCATCACATGGTGTAAGATTTCTTAAAATTGTAGGCAATCCTTTTATACCTTGTTGTCTCATAATTCTAATACTATCATAGTTAATGTGACCAAAACGAGACTGAAATAATAAATGATAAAGTATCACTTTGTTGTGCTAAAAGAGTATAATTATCAGGAGAAATTATTACAATATATGATGTGCCATTTTGTTTTAAAAGCGTACCTTTTTCAACATTGGTCATAATGACTGCATGATCAAATTATCTACATGTATTAGTAATTCCATTGAAGATATGTATGGAATGCCATTGTTATCAAATATATATAAGAGACATTAAGTTTCTTTGAAATTGTGGAATATAAAGGACATCATACATAACATAATATGCAAGTTTTGGTATCTTCAAACAAATGGACCCTATAACAAATGGTTTAACGTGAGATTTTTCAGCAAATTAAACTATGCCATCAACTTGGTCACTTAATGTTTCAAATAAATCTCTTCTAAAATTAATATGACATGTAGCTCTCGAATCCAAAATCCAACTGTTTTTCCATGAAGAAAATTTTGTTAGTATGAATCTTAATCGCAAGTGTACGAAAGAAGACCACTTTAGCTATGCATAACAAACAACCCTAACAACAAATATGGCTGCCAATATCTTTAGATCTGAAATTAGTTGACCAAGATAAATGCTGCAAATAAATCTAGATCTATGCGTTAAAAGACATTAAGTAGTAAATAAAAACAAGAGTTGCTCCATGCATCCAATAGACAAGACAAGAATATGTTGAATGAATTTTGTATTAATGGCACCTGGGAGGAAAACATAGAAGGATGTTACCAGTTCTCCTCAATGGGATCGGTTCCTGTAAGTCCTCAACACTTCAGATCTAAAATTCCTCTCTCTTGATGGTGTAGAAAACCAGACAAAAATGGAACTCAATGGGATCTCACAAGCAAAAAGATAGAAAAATATGACAATGATGGTGGATCAAAGTCAGACCAAAAGTATAAATCTAGAGTGATCTTTAGGAAAAAAAAGGTAGTGAATGAATGGAAAAACCCTTCTATTTATAACAAAATATTGAGTCGGTCTAGATATTGGTGCATAATTAAAATATTTTTAACCAAATCAAGATCCAAATTTTATGGAATATTTTATTATATTTGTTGGAGGGAAAAAGAATTTGACTCAGGTCAACTCCATTTATTTGTAAATAATAAATAAATAAATGATTTATTTATTATTTTAACGGTATGGTTGAGTAATAATCAAATAAATAATTATTTACTTAATTATTTATTAATGATTTAGTCAAATTTAACAAGGAATATATCTAATTAATTTTCCTGTTTTGGGTTCAATATGACCGGGAATATTACTTAAATTGTTGTTTAACTAATTATTCCTTGAGGAAAATCAAACAAATGTAGATTTATTTAGTATTTCCTCATGGGGTTTCCTGTTATACCATAAACAACTTAACAGAGGTGGTTTACTAAGTTATTTTTCATATTGAAAGCAATTTTACTTAGGGTAAAATTGGTCTTACATGGTGTAATTAGGTCCATCTAATAGTAACAAGTTAGATGACCAAAAAATGGTGTAACAGATTTCCCCCCAGTGTGCTAGCGTTAGGAGCTAATCGTATGACCGAAGTACGTTGTAAGAACTCAATCACTAGACACCGAAGGGGAAGTCAAAGAGAGAGAAATATAAGGTAGACTAAAGCGCTAGAGGACTAGACCCTGAGGAGGCGAGACTTACAGGTGTGACAAGTCTCTTTTATGAGAGAGTACCTATGCTATAGGTAGCGGGGGAGGCATACCTATGCCCATCGAGACAAAGTACAAAGAATAGTGCGTCCAATAAACAAGGGAATGAACAATATAGTACATGCTGGCATAAACATGAGCCAGGTAAAAACATGATAATGAATCCCACATACATACTGTGCTTGGGATAATAGCCAGGACTTATGCAATAATATTTGAGTACGTGAGAGATAAATATAACCCAAATGCCCCTGTAAATAGGAAAGGGCTTTGAAAATCTGACTGATACATGCAAACAAAAAGGCACTACAAGCGGCTGAGGTCGACATCATCAAATATATGGAGCTACATTAAAGGCTGTAATGAAGAGGCCATCCAGGAATGTGGGGGGCTACCTATAGGGCCACCCCCTCATGAGGGCTGAAACATCTCACACACACCCGAGAATCGCTGGTATCATCTATTACATAACTGAACCATCAAGTATACGGATCTCGATCATGCTGAAAGGAGCTAGAGCTCAGAAACAATCAAGTCAAAGGGTAATAAGGAGTCCCTTTTCCTGATCCAAGGCACCGAACAAGAGTGGAAGATGGAACCAAGGTACACCACCCTCTAGACCTGTCTTCTGGAATGAATGATCTAATGTCGATAGAAGGAGGTCCTCCATAGATGAGGCAATAAGGGATCCTCAACTAAGGCATGAGAGAAAATAGTAGAGCAACTAATAGACTGACAACAGGGATGATGATGAAATGGGGGGTACTGAGTAGCAGACGAACGACTTCCCTTGTTAGAGCATAAAGGGCATGGATGGCCTGGCAACGACTGACACAATATCATAAGGGATAGGTGACAGTAGGAATGAAGGCCATAATGTGCGACACGAGAGAGGAACCAAGCAATGAAGGGTGGAGGACTATAGAGGGATACAAAGGGACTCAAGATAGACTCTATGGATGCGATGATGACTCAACTCGGATGCTCTAAATAAGGGCAACTCGATCATGTTTCCACATAGAAAAGGTTCAGTGGGGACGATAAATACATGAGTACAAGATGGTTACTCACGACAAAAATAAACATGAGCATGGACAAGTATGAAGGCAAAGTGGTGCCCCAAGTACAAGTGTTGCAAGTGAAGAAATTCGATTTTGAGGAGTAGTGAAGTGACCCTTCTTGGACAAAATGTGTCCTAGTGAAGTATCAAATCACGAAAAAATAATAGATATCCATTTGAGGGCTCGGTGAGAGCTTTCCAACAGTACAAACAGTTTTTCAAACTAAGCTATGGTTTGGCCACAACAGGCGAAAGAAAAAAACAGGGGTTTCTCTTTTAATAAGGAATTTTCCCTCCAAATTCACTCATTTGCATGTGGAGCTATTTTGAATGTAGAGAGGAGAGAAGGCTCTAAATGTTACGATGATCGTAGCAGACAAACCAATTGTTGTAATTGAGATCCGTTAGTTGTAGGTAAGAGGCTAACCCTACTCTTTCATTTCAATGGATAAAAAGTTCAATTTAGGTCCCCAGAGCTCAAGAACATACCCCTGATCCTTTTCACGGCTAGGTCACACTTTTTGGGGCATAATTTGTGACCTGAGTAGCAGGTGTTGGGCAGAAAACTGTGACCTGTCCCAGGATTGTGCCTGAAAAGTGCGAACTGATAGGGAGGGGTTTTTCTATGCTGTTTTTTGGCTGAGAACTCGGTTTTTATGTTTGGATACAGTCTTTCCTATCTGTACACTGACAAATATGATGGTTTTGTGTAGATATGGTAGAATTACGGACCAAATGGAGAGAAAGGGACTTGGGCACATTATGATTGGAGATCCGGGAGGATCAGGGTGTTCGCAGTGCATTGGCCAAGTTTGGGGTTCTGAAGTTTGTGGAGAACCCTTTGATGATGGCTTGAGAGCCCTTATTGGCCCAAATTTTCAGCTATTGGGACTGGGACCATGACGTCTTTGTAGTGTAGGGGCACTAGATTGAGTTGATGGTCCAGGATATATATTTCTTGGCTGGTATCCCACCACTTGGGATGGTAGGGAATACTCAGACATTGTTATCGCAAGGGCAGAACATCATGGAGTTTGTAGAGCACCATTTTCGACCAAGTCTCCATGTCAAAGGGACACAATTACCCATCGGGGATCTAGAGAGGTTAGAGACCCATGATGTGGCCGTGGCGGTGCTGCAGATCCTAGGCAAAGAGGCACTCCACAACATCACTAGAGGGCAGATTATGCTTGTGGAGAGTGTGTTGAGTGGGACCTACTATGGGTGGGCCCAGATGATGCTGTCGTCGTTGAAACGACAATTGTCACTATGTAAGTGGCAAGTGAACCATGACTGTGCATATGGTATAGTTTTGTGCTCGCTCTTTTTTGAGAAGATCCTGACACTTCAAACTTGCATACAACTCCAGGATGGGGACCTGACAGAGCCCAGGATGTGCTGGTGGGGATCACTACTATGCAGAGGAGGAGGTGGGGCAGTCGGATGGGTTTTCCGACCCGATTTATTTTCTCATTGGGATCAGATGCCAGTGTACATAGATGACTATCCCTATAGTGGGATGAGTTATCGTGGGGACCCAGATTTTCCACTGCTGCCTAGTCGAGTATGGGGGCCTGATGGTAAGTGAAAAATTGCTAATATTTTATGTGCATTGTAAGTTTTAGAATATTGTATATGGTATTGATTCTTTCACTTTTGGTATGCAGATACAGCACCAGTAAAATCGATCGGGTATATGGGACGGCCTGCCGTATAAGGAGCTACAGGACCTAGTGGATTGAGGGTGCCACAAAATGAGGATGCAGTAGCCCTCCTGGAGGACATATGTTGTATATGTGAGAGGCTTATAACTGGTGTTTCAGAGCGCGGTTGGAAAAAATTAGAGGACCAGTACATAGAGCCATGTATTGGTCTACCCTCAGAGTGGCGAGGGGTCATGCGGCGCATGGTAATGGTCAGATAGGGGATGCGCGATCTACGAGCTGCGAGGGCAGAGCCATTGGCTCAGGATCCTCCAGATAGTGATTAGTGTGTAGGGGTAGGTGGTGCCCCCAGTTTTGAGTTTTTGTAACATGCTATGGGCATGTCATATGTATCAGAGTTGATGGACTCTAAAATATTTTATACGACACATATTATGGATATGAATTGTTTTGATGGTTTTATATTATTATCTTGTGTTAAATGCGTGTGCTAAATTCCATTCTAGAATATTGTTTGCAATGTTATCTACATAGTGGTTTTGTGCTCTAGGTAAAATACTTAATGTAATGATTTCAAATTCACGCATCAAAAGCTTCACTCGTAAATATCTTCTAAAAAGGATAGGGTTATGGACACGATAGACACCATTCAATTGCATGACAAGAAGTAGGGAATCTAAATGAACATGAAGGTGGAGGATGTGATGGGAGAGGAAATCGGCTAATAAACCTTGCATTGCATCATATTCGGCCTGATTATTGGTAGCAATACCAATGCATACACCATTCGAGAGAACAAGCGAATGAAAGGGGGTAAAGATGGCCCAACCTGCCGAGGCTAGATTCTAGGAGTAGCAACTTGCACCATGGGCATAACTGATATAAGGTGTGGACGGGAAGTCCATCTGAAAGATGCCACAAGACAATAAATGGGAGGATGATGGATAATGTTGGCAACCTGAGCGCAAAGTAGAAATCGAACACACACTGCGAGAGGGAGTGATCTGGGTAGGATGTCTACTACTCACATCTTGACGGTTAGGTGGAGTGTGGGAGCTACTAGAGGTGTATATTGTGCTCAAGCCATGAAAGTCACCATAGACACGGATGGTGCCATCCTTCTTATGGGAAGGAAATATGAAGTCAGGGGTGGGCAAGGCTTCCATGATGTCATCATCACAATAGAAGATGGAGTGACTGGAGGAAGGGTGACCACATGATGCGGCGAAGCTACCTGACTTATCATCATGAGAAGAAAGGTTAACATGTGCATCGTCATGGGGGATGATGGAGGAACAAGCAGATAAGGGATCCACTGATGTTGAGCCCAGGGTGATCGCTGAAGGGAGGTCAAGTGAAACAACAGGGGAAAATTCAGAGGGAGCATCTGCCGAGGGTCTCATGGATGATGATAGGTAGAGGATGGAAACCAAAACCTCTGTCATCTCGACATCAGGAGGGGGAATGTCAATGAGAGGGGGTAAATCCTCAAGATGGCCTATCGTATACTGCGCAAGTACGGGAGAGGCGGATTGGTTTTGTTCAACCTCATACTCCTGAACTACCTCCAAAGAGGTGCGGTAATGCGTAAGGTGGGGAGAATGGTGGGAATAATGTCCATGGAGATCACACAAGGAATAGGTTTTATTGGTGTGAATAGTCTTAGGGTTCTTGGCTACAGTCGAGGAAGAAAAATAGGCTTCAGGGACCGTAGACTCAAGGTGTAATATTCCAAAATTTGCATGCAGCAAATTGGACTATTAAATTTTTCTCATGTCACTTAGGAGATGAATAAATGGGTAAGGAGTCCCATACATTTTAGAAATAAGGATAAAATCCATCATAGTGTGAAAGGGGATCATAATGCCAGCTAGATTTTACACTCTCATGTGTGAACAAGGACATTTTGTATGTGGACAAAGTCAAGTTTGACCAAGTCAATAGCATAAATGTAGGAGGAATGGATCAGCAAATAAAATAGCTCAATGTGAATGAGGTTAAGCATATATAGCTATATGTGAGTTGGATTGAAGACCCTTAGGTGTGAAAAGGGCTGAATCAGGTTGAAGAGGTCAACCAAATCAAACAACGCAGAAAGAGGAGAGGCTCTAATGAAGGTACAACACAATTTTGGAGGGAGATTGTTTGTGTGATGGTGGAAACCATATTGAGTGGGACCCAAGGTGATAAGGCTCACTTTGTTTATAAGGAATAGGATGGCAGCCATTTGAGGTTAGCTTATGAATTATATTTTTATGTCTGCTTAGACTTTTTCTCTCTTTAGATGTTTAACTAAGATTGCCGGTGTTGCTTAGCACTAAGGAATTCATGTTCAGGAATTCCTTCTCTTCCCTTTGAGTAGCTCTTTGGAGAGACATAATCTATCATTCCACATATCTGGAACTGGTGCCAAGCCTCAGTCTTCAGTTTCAACGTAGTTTCTGCAGGAGGTTGTGTTGAGTTGCAGGGTGTTGCAGTGGAGGGTTGAGAAACCCATTTTCTGAGTTGGTTTTGCATAGGGAGGAGGCTCCTTTCTATTGGAGGATAATTTTGGAGGGTTATTGGGCTGATATCAGATCTTTGGCAGTAGGCCAACACAATTCCATTACCTACATTGTTATTCCATTCAGGAATTGTGTTATTTCTTGAGGGTATTTTCTGTAGTGGATCTGGTGGTTCTTTTTAGGAGTTTTCCTGTGATTGAGAGGTTCATCCTTTCATGGGGGAAGACCTTTGATCAGATATGCATCATATTTAAATTATTTCAGTCTTATATACTCATGTGCTTTAGTTTCAGTGATTATTCAGTCTTATTGCTGAAGATCACCATTTGTATTTGAGTGCATTCCTAGAAACCTTTCCCGGGTTTTCTAGATTTTGTAATAAGGAGACTAGATCTCTGTTCTTGAGCCATATTATTTAATATAATCTCAAATATATTTTTATTTGATATTTATGTGTACAAACCCTCATTAGACTGCACAGTCTCTTTTATGTAGAAATTCCTGTGTTGTAGTGTTTGGGGTTTTAGCCTTTTTTAGCAATCCTAGGTGTCGGAGGTATGTTTAACCCACCTAGTTTGATTTGTTTGAGCTCTATTCTTGGATTTAGGTTGTATATTGACTTATATAAAGAATCCAAGATTTTATTTCATTATTTATAGCATATATTTCTGAAAATGTGTTTTTTATGCATGCATGGTTGAGCAGTCCCTATTTGGGAATATTACAGTGGTATCAGAGCAAGATCTTTGGCTCAGCCTATGGAATTCAAGCCAAAATTCTAGAAGAATAAGGGAAGATCATAATGATGAAGAAAATGAGATTTGTCTCATCATTTTTCAGATCCATGAAGAACCTCTCCAAGGAGGTTAAGCAAGAAGAGGAAAAGAGGAGCAGTGAAACTTCTAGAGAGTTTCAAGAGGAAGAAGATCCATGCACTTCCTATGATCAGAAGAGGAAACCAGTGTTGCAAAGGGATCCAAAGCATTGGACCATACCCTTTCATTTTTAAGAGAAGGACGAGTCGTAGAAATATGGAGGACACTTGGATCATAAGATTCTAAGTGAGTACCTTGTTGAGTACAAATCTCAACCTAGAGCCTTGAAGGAGACTGTACCTTTCCCTTAGTTCATTCAATTGGAGGAAGGAATAAGACCTTGTAGCCAAGGGAAGATTAAGGGCAATAGGTTTATATTTTCTACTTTTGATGGATCATCTACAACAAGTGTTTGGGCAAGGAAGCTAGATGCATTCTTCCTACTACATCCAGTGGTAGAAAGAGAGGCTGTAGAGATTACAGTGCTGCACCTTGAGGGTGAAGCCAACATCTGGTGGTTCAGCCATTTGATCCATGCAAAAGTGACTACTTTTGCTGATTTTACTCAAAGGTTGATTGGAAAATTTGGTGAAGAAAAATTAGAGGAGGAGAAGCCCTCACCACCATTGGAGGAGACTTGTACCAGCGCTGTCACCATTAGGGAGGAGCAGCCCTCAACATCATCAGTTGGAAGAGCCAACACTTTGGGGGAAGAAACTCTTATAGCCATGCAAGGTGTTCCCAAGTTCCATCAAGGTATGACTAAATTGCCACTTTCTATTATTACAACAAATATTTTAGAAGGTTGTGGAAATCTACCTTTGCATGACCAAGGGTCAACACATATTGTTGATTGGGAGCAGCAGGATGGCACTGCGCTATGCAACCTTGATTTGATCAAGGAAGGGATGAAACATCATCCTAATGGGCCATTATTGGGCTGCACACCATACTTGGGGTTGGGGTGTGAATTCTTGGAGGATGGAATGAACTTTGTCCCAAACAAACTTATGCAAAACCATATGTTCATCCTTGAGTTGGGACATGAGACAACCAAAAAACCATGGAGGAGATTTACAGCACTGTCAAGAGGTAGCAGCGAGGAGGCTTTGCCTTCATCTCACTTGGATCCTTATGGATTCAAGATGATCATTGGTGTGAGATCTTTTCTAGGAGATCTCCAAGGAATTGTATTCCAACATCCCATGGAATGCAATAAGAAAAATCTGATTTGGGAGAATGGTAGTCTTCATTGGAAGGGTACCAAGGTTGATCATGATGGGAGGCACCAACATCGGGATGAATGGGGGTGGATGGAGAGCAAGAAGATGGTAAGCTACTTGAAAATATATGACACCAGGTAGCAGGAGGCTTGATTGCGTTGGCTACTCTTGAAAGAGTTTGGCCATCATGGGACACATCCTGTTTCCAAGGGCATGTGGGTGGAAGGAGCTTGGTTGGATACTTGCATCATTGGGAAACAAGGAGTGTGGATGAATTATGATGATATGATCATTATTTCTTCATCGCATGATTTGTATTATGGAGGTATTGGGAGGTAGAAAACACTTTTGTTGCTTTGGAGGTTCTTGGGAGAGCATGGGCAGATTTTCTCTCACACTTTGCATGATGTTGTAGGGGTAGGAGATGGAACTATCATGGTGCAAGGAGACTACTCCTTAGCCTTGGATGATCTGGAAGTACTTCGACTTTGGGAGGAACTTCTTGTATGTAGCAGCATTATGGGAGGAATATTTGACAATGATCATGTCAAAGAATGGAGTTATGACTAGGCAGGAGCCTATTTGCATAGGCCAACAATGATGTCACTTTGGAGCTTGGACTTGTTGATGGAGTGTTCCCAGGATCACTTCACATTTGATGCACTTGGTGGACAAGGAGGAGGTGAGAATGATGGAGTAGTGCATGGATTCATCTATTACTGTGGTATGTTCTCCTTGACTTGGATTTCCAAGAATAAGAAGGAGGATCTTCATGCAACATATAGTTCATTCCTCTTCATAGGAGTATGTCATACCACTATGGAGGACTTATTTATGGATCCTATCATCATCTTAATTTTATTACATGGTAAGAACTTTGTCTTTTCATTTATTGATTGTCCAACACAATATTTGCATGCTCTTACCATTTCTTTACAGTGCATTGCTCCACAAAGGGGCAAGTTTTTCTTTGGGCTCCATGGACCATTTTTGGCCAGCTATTATGATGGAGACAACTATATATTGTATGAATTTGGGAAAGTGTTTGGTTACTTCTTGTATGCTCAGTTGATACATTCAACCATTTACTATTTTCTAGTAGATGTGATGACTTACACAACTAGCCATTTGTCAAGAAACAACTTACCATGCTATTTTCTGAAGCTGCAGTGGGGAAGACTGCGTTGTGAACACTTGGGAAACTGTTGGTACCTTACAGCACCACATGAAACCTTCATTATTCCCTTCATTTTGATGCTGATCATGATCCCATTTTCTGATATTTTTCTTGCTTTTATGGGGAGCATGATTGGGGGAGAAACATATTGGGTGGATGTGTTCTTTGGGAGGGAGTATTCCCACACTTTCTACATTACATGTTCTAAGGGGAGCATGGGAGAAGATATGGCCACCACAGCAAAATATTTGTTTCTTTATGAGGAGGGCCATGAGATGGATGTGATGCCATATGATGGTGATTTCTAACTCATCACATATGTGATGGTTTGGGCCAGTATGATTCATAACGTTGGAGAGGAGGTCCTTGAGGATCTAGTCTTCTTCTTTCCACTTGAGGGCAACATTATTGCAGCCCAGGATCAGAAAACACTCTACAATTATCTTAATTGGAGAGGAGGACAGCATGGGGTAGGATATTTTTTCTACCAAGATCAAATTTTCAACCCACCTACATTGCAGGAGCCAAAGGTGGAAGAGGATTTTCAGGAGTTGCCATGTTGGGAGGTAACTCATTTTGTATGGATGATAGCTTGGGGATGGGAGATTCACATGGGGATGGTAGATCCCAATATATATATTTGACCTCATGACTCAAGAAGGCCTTTAGACCACCCATTTTTGCCTCCATTGATACTTTTCTTTCACATGAAGAAAGCTATTTGGGATGTCCACCAAAAGCTAGCTTGCTTACTTGGGAGGGGCAGCTTGGAGATATGTTGATGAGACAACACCTTGATCCTTGGAGGATTTTATCTTATGAGGGTGCTACAGGGGGAGAATAGGATGCTCTTTATTCCTATCCTTACAGTTGCTTGAGGACAAGCAACATTTGGGAGGGGAGGACTGTAATATTCCAAAATTTGCATGCAGCAAATTGGAGTATTAAATTTTTCTCATGTCACTTAGGAGATGAATAAATGGGTAAGGAGGCCCATACATTTCATAAATAAGGATAAAATCCCTCATAGTGTGAAAGGGGATCATAATTCCAGCTGGATTTTACACTCTCATGTGTGAACAGGGACATTTTGCATGTGGACAAAGTCAATTTTGACCAAGTCAACAACATAAATATAGGAGGAGTGGATCAAAAAATAAAATAGCTCAATGTGAATGAGGTTCAGCCTAGATAGATATATGTGAGCTAGATTGAAGACCCTTAGGTGTGAAAAGGGCTGAAGCAAGTTGAAGAGGTCAACCTTGACTGAATCAAACAACGCAGTTAGAGGAGAGGCTCTAATGAAGGTACAATGCAATTTTGGAGGGAGATTGTTTGTGTGATGGTGTAAATACTATTGAGTGGGAACCAAGGTGAGAAGGCTCACATAGTTTATAAGGAAGAGGATGGCAGCCATTTGAGGTTAGCTTATGAATTATATTTTTATGTCTGCTTAGAATTTTTCTCTCTTTAGCTGTTTAGCTAAGATTGTCGGTGCTGCTTAGCACTAAGGTATTCCTGTTCAGGAATTCCTTCTCTTCCCTTTGAGTAGCTCTTGGGAGAGACCTGATCTATCATTCCACACATCTGGAACTAGTGCCAAGCTTCAGTCTTCAGTTTCAGCGTAGTTTCTGCAAGAGGTTGTGTTGAGTTGTAGGGTGTTGCAGTGGAGGGTTGAGAAACCCACTTTCTGAGTTGGTTTTGCATAGGAGGGAGGCTCCTTTCTATTGGAGGATAAGTTTGGAGGGTTATTGGGCTGATATCAGATATTTGGTAGCAGGCCAACACATTTCCATCACCTACAACATTATTTCATTCAGTAATTATGTTATTTCTGGAGGGAAGTTTCTGTAGTGGATCCGGTGGTTCTTTTTAGGAGTTTTCCTGTGATTGAGAGGTTCATCCTTTCATGGGGGAATACCTTTGATCAGATATGCATTAGATTTAAATTCTTTCAGCCTTATATACTCATGTGCTTCATTTGCATTGTTTATCAGTCTTATTGTTGAAGATCACCATTTGTATTTGAGTGCATTCCTAGAAACTTTTCCCGAGTTTTCTAGATTTTGTAATAAGGAGACTAGATCTCTGTTCTTGAGCCATATTATTTAATATAATCTCAGATATATTTGTCTCTAATATTTATGTGTACAAACCCTCATTAGACTACGCAGTCTCTTTTATGCAAAAATTCATGTGTTGTAGTGTTTGGGGTTTTAGCCTTTTTTAGCAATCCTAGGTGTCGGAGGTCTATTTAACCCACCTAGTTTGATTTGTTTGAGCTCTATTATTGGATTTAGGTTGTATATTGACTGATATAAAGGATACAAGAGTTTATTTCATTATTTATAGAATATATTTCTGAAAATGTGTTTTTTATGCATGCAAGGTTGAGTAGTCCTTATTTGGGAATATTACACAGGGAACACAACATTAACCATGGGCTTGATACGAGGCAAATCAAGACAAGTATGGGTGGCATGACCGAAAACATCACACAAGTAAAACTGGATAATATGCTTTTTTCATCGAGGAGGGGCAAGGTTTGTCGGGATAGCCTTGTTTTTGGTTGCGTTCTTGCTGGGTTTGCCCCCGTTATCTGAAGTTGTCGCAACAGGAGGAGGTTCTTGTTGAGGTGACTAAGGCACTATAGCAACGGGAGAAGTCATATGGGATCGGTTGAATCGGGGTCAAAGAAAGATAAGGTTTTGGTTGACCAGGCGGGGTAGCGGATGGGGGATCAAGGTACCAGACAGGAATCCCCAGGTTCAAGTTAGGAAGAGATAGGGTAGCCATGACAAGTACCGAATACAATCCAGGAGGAGGAGCTAGGAACGGTATCTGACTGGAGGGGTAATGGCCAGGCAGGATGACTCCAAGATGGTTAAGGCCTGGAGGAAGTGTTCCAGGAGGGTAGAGAGGCTCATGGATACCAGCTAGGTGAAGGGCCAGGAGGAGGAGGTCCAGAAGGCTGAATCAAAGATCTAGGAGTAGGCTGTGGTGGGTAAGGCTACTGAATAGCTGAAGTGGGCCACTTGAGGGAAGCCCGAGATGATTGCATCATACAAACATTCGATGAGATGGGATTGGAGACAGGAGGAGGAAAACCAGGGAATGTACCAAGAAAAGAGGAGTCTTTGTAGAATCTGGGTGAGTTACTGGTCAAAGGATCGACGGTTTTCTTATTGGCCACCAAAGAGATGATGGACTCAGGAGAGGTTTGAGACTTCGGTTCGTAATATGTCAACTGGTCAATGGTGACAATATTTCCGTTATGAGGGAAGGACATCTTGCGGTGAACCGTAGATGGGACAATAGACATTGCATAGGTGTAGCTACGAGCCAATAGAATCTTGTAATATAACGGGTCATCAATGACGTATACATCAACGCAAACAGTCTTTTCCACAAGAGTAATAGGAAAATTGCGGAATAAGCCAATGGGCTGGGAGGCGTGGCCATCCCACGCTCTGAGAGTGATCGTGGAAGGAGCCAACTCAAGTGATCCGAGTTGCTTCCAAACCAAAGTGGACATCACACAGGTGGATGCTCCCTCATCAATGATACACCGGGAAACATTAGCATTTTGGATCTTGAATGGGATTTGGAAGGGGACAGAAGCAGGAAGAGGAGGATGTTCTGACCGGTCTGCATCGAAGATGATCAATTGATCATCTGAAGGATCTATAGTGCCCATTGCAGATAGTAGATATTTTCGTTGTGAAGGGCATGACTCGAGGAGTTACAGCATTGAGATGGCAGCAGAAGATTGCACCAAATCATCTACTATGCTATACGAATGGGCAGTAGGATATTGTGCTAAAAAATGGTGTAACAAATGTAATACTAAAAATAGCATTAATATTAAAATTGCTATGATTTTTTGATTACTGGTTGTCATTGATGTCAACCCAAGCAACACCAAGGGCTACCCCGATCTTGCATGGTAATTTTGACCTACCAAATTACTATATTCTGGGTCAAGAATATTTTTGATGGTTTCTATTTGTTGATATGTTTCCATTTATATATGGCACGCCATGTAATTCTTCATGGTTTGAGAGATATTCATGTTTGAAGTTTGTAACTCTAGTTAGTGGGATAAAACCCCATGGGGTTGTGGAATGGGTCATTGAAAAGTCAATAATTAATAATTTTTAAGCTCCTAAAATCCCTCCCACGTTCACTTGTTGAAGACCCTCTTAACCTAAGAATTTATATAAATTGTGATCCTCATATCCTTCTCATGTAGGGATTTCACTATCTGAAAAAGATCATGATGGAATTTGCGCTCTAACTGATTTTCTACAAAGTTTCAGAAGTTAAAATTTTTGTGAGGTGAAGCTGAAATCCTAAGGACACCCCTATAACAATTTTAGATCAAGGTGCACAATATTTTCAGAGATATGATCTGTGGAAGTCAGTGTTTTTGCAGGCTCATGAACTTCATCTAAAAAAGTGACCTAGGGAAAATCGTCATAACTCTCTATCTGAGTATTGGATTTGAATTTTGTTAGAAGTGGTAGATAGTGCATGGACTTTAGTTTTTTATGGATCAATTTCAGAGTCTAATGAAGAAAATTTGACACATGGAACTCCGTACAAGTTAGATATACTGAACCTATCCATAATTAGGTCATTGTGAGAGATTGGGCATAACTCTCCCTTGAAGAATCCAAATTGGGTCAGACTTGTGGCATTGGAAAGAAGAATCAAAGGACTACTACTGAACATAAAATCACATATTGGGGATATGAAATAATAGAGATACACCAGATTAAATATCAAGATCCTAGAAGGAAAGAAAAAGCTAGATCATGTGTTGTAAAGGGCTGCAAAGGACTAGACTTTCTAGGGCAGCAAAGCAAAGCAAGGTGGAGCAGAGGGTAGCATGACAATAGTAGAAATCAAGGTGCATAACAATAGCAAGAAGTTCACCACATGAATTCTTCAAGTGGGAAACACTGCATAAAGTCATTATAAAGGTATCATTGTACTAAGTCATTGTAAATGTATCATTGTAAAAAATGTACAAGTGTCTATCTGCCAAGAGTTGAAGAGGCAGTGTTGGGAGGTCTAGGATTATCATTAGGTGGCTTTGTCATATTTGGGGTTATGTTCTAGTGTGTATTCTTCTTCTACATCATTCTATATCATTGTAAAGTGGACCATTTTCCCCGGTACAAGAGTCCATTCTTCTTTTATTCTTCTATAGGGTGATAGGGTGGTGCTAGGCTAGTGCATGAAGTCACCAACAGGTTCAAGCCTATGAAAAATTCAGGGTGGTAGGGTGGTGCTAGGGTGAGTTGTAGCTCATTGGGTGTTGGGGTATCCATCCAGTTGACTACTGAAGAATCTCAAGCGTTGGAGCATCCATCCAGTGGGAGATGGAGAAGAATTATTTTCTATATTCTAGGAATTTGGAGCTTTATTTTCAATTGGAGTTGAATATTAAAGAATTATTAGAAAATCATTTAGGTGGTTTTTTGTATCTGAGAGGGTTTCCACCTTAAAAAATGTGTGTAGTTGTGTTCCTTTTGTTTACTACTATCATTGTACAAACACTGATAATAATTGAAGATTAACTAATGCTCTGAAATATTAATAATAATACTAATTGAAAGGAATACTGATTCACCCCCCCTCTCAATATTTCCAACAATTGGTATTAGATCTTGGCTCCTTCAATAACAGTTTAACAACTGGAAGGAGGTCATGTTGCATACCAAGAATGGTGTACCTATGTTAAATGAAAATAATTATGCACTCTAGAAAGGATGAATGGAGGTCTATCTCTTGGCACAAGGTTATGAAGTATGGGACACTGTTCAAAATGGATTTACATCAACCGCGAATGAACAAGGTAAGAATAATTTGGTAAATGATGCAAAATCAAAGAGTATTATTATCAATGGACTTATTGAATCTTCTTATCATAAGGTGTTGGGCTGTAAGACCGCCAAAAATGTATGGGAAAAGCTTGATAATATATATGCAGGTGACTCAAATTTCAAAGAAGCAAAGCTTCAAATATATAGAGAAAATTTTTAGCAACTCTGAATGAAAGAAGATAGCAACATTGATGCATACTTTCAACATGTTTATGAAATAACCAACACTCTGGAAGGATTTGGAGATCCTCTTAATGAGAAGACTATTATACGAAAGATTCTTAGAATGTTACCAGGGAGATTCAACCCAAAGGTATCGGTCTTAGAATATAGTGAAAATATGGACAAACTCAGCAAAGAGGAATTACATGGAGTTCTCATAGCATATGAAATGAGACTTGATGAAGAAGAGGGTACTTCACATATATAAACTGCATTCACTACATCTAAGAAAACCAATAAGGAGAAACAACCTTCAAAGGCACTAACCTGCACCTGCAAGTGTGAAGAAATGGAATATGATGAAAAATGTCTCTCAGATGGAGAATATGCTTACTTTACGAGAAAACTAAAAATTGGTAACGGAAAATTCAAGGGTAAACTTCCATTGATATGTTTTGGCTATGGTGAGGTTGGGCATTTCGCAGCAAAATGTATGAACATAAGTGATGGCAACTCAAAAGAAAAGAAAGGGTTTAAGAAATTCAACAAGCAAAGAAAAAATAAAGGATTCAAAAGGAAATTTCTCTCTAAAGAAGATAGCTCATCATCCGATGAAGACAATGACAATGAAGAAGAAGCCAATGAGAGTATCAAAAAATGAAGAAGAAGGGTTGACCATAGAAGAATTTTCTAAGGAGGCAATCAAGCTTATAAAAGAGCTCAAGGATGAGAAGATCTGTTCCAATACTCTTGAATAACAAGTTCAAGGTCTCAAAATTGAAGTTGAAGAACACAAATGTATTGAAGAGTCACTTCAAAAGAAGTTGGAAGAAAACAACCAAGAAAGTGAAGCATTAGAAGCCAAAGTAGTCTCGCTGCGTAAGGAAGTGAAGAAGGGAAAAACTGTCCAAAACTATGCCAACAACTCAAGGGCATTGGAAGAACTCATCAGCAATCAATGATCTTACAACGACATAAATGGCCTCGGTTATAAAGAAGAAGAAGCAGGACCTTCTATAACAAAATACAATGAACCTATGAGATCTGACATGCATGTAGACTTCATTGGACAAGATTTGTAAGAATAGCCTTGGAAGACAATTCCTTGACGAAGCTTTCCATCCAGGTACCAACATATTTTTTATGGCTACTGTTATTCATGTGGAAAATTTGGTCATAAAGCTATAGAATGTCGCACATACCCTAGGAAATAATACAATTCCAAGAGATCTGTCAAATATGAACCTCCTAGGGCTCAATGAAACATCAATAGATTGAACATTTAATAAATAATATTGAATGTTACAAATTTTGAAACTTTGGACACATAGCCAGAGACTGCAGACTTGAAAATCCTCCAAAAGAATCTTTGAAGCCAGAGAAAAAATGAACATGGAAGAAGAAGAAGACTGATAATTGTGCTCTTGCTCTCAAGGCTCAAAACAAAAAAGATGTGTGGTATGTTGATGGTGGTTGCTCAATGCATATGACTGGAGATAGAAATAAAATTATATCTCTGAAAGAGAAGAAGGATGTAACATTGTCCTTTGAAAATGATGGATCTTCAAATGTTATAGCATCAGGTACTGTCACTCTCGAAAGAAAATATGCTCTAGCCAAGAATGTTTTATTGGTTGAAAACATGAATCATGATCTGATCAGTGTTGAACAAATGTGTGATCAAGGACACACAATACTATTCAACTCCACAAAATGTGAAATTAGGAAAGGTAGCTATGGTGAAATTTTGGCTACAGCAAGTCGAGCTCCAAATGACATATATGTTTTGGATGAAGCAACTAAAGCACATCTAATAGCTAAAGAGGATGATATAATTTTTGGTAGCAATGATGATCGACTAATTAAGAAATTTTATACAAATATGCAAAGTGAGATTGAGATGTCTTTATTTGGTGAGTTGACATACTTCTTAGGGCTTTAAATATCTTAGCAAGATAAAGGAATATTTATATGTCAAGGCAAGTACATCAAGGAAATGCTCAAGAAATTCAAAATGGAATATTGCAAACCCATCCTTACTCCGATGGTAACAGGTTGCAAATTGAGCACAGACGACTCATATAAGGATGTGGATCAGAGGTTGTACAGATCTATGATTGGTAGTCTTCTATATGTAGCAACCTCCCAGCTAGATTTTATGCAAGCAGTTGGGCAAGAAGTAAGATTCCAAGCAACACCAAAATAATCACATATTATTGTCGTCAAAAGAATTCTTCGATATCTAAAGGGAACAACAAAATATGGCTTGTGGAATCCCAAGGTTAATAATATCATTATTCAAGCCTTTACAGATGCAGATTGGGCAGGAAGCATTGATGATTGTAAGAGTACTCGTGAAGCATTTGAATATCTTCACCTAGAAGCTTGGGATTCTCCCAAGTTCTCATTGGATTTTCCTTATTCAGAATATAAAGGGGGAGTGGAAGTGTGTACAGGTCTTCAGGATGGTTTTATGTTAGGGGGATTTGAAGTGTGTACAAGTCCACAGGATGGTTGTGTGTCAGGGGGAGTTACTCTTTGTGATTGATGTCAATGGGGGAGAGAATGTTTTAGGAATAGGTGTCATGTTCGCAAGGGGAGTACTTGTGTTGCCATCAATGCCAAATGGGGGGATTGTTGATCAGTGGTTGTCATTGATGTCAACCCAAGCAACACCAGGGGATACCTCAATATTGTATGGTAATTTTGACCTACCAAATTACTATATTCTGGGTCAAGAATATTTTTTATGGTTTCTACTTGTCGAGATGTTTCTGTTGATATATGACACGCCATGTAATTCTTCATGGTTTGAGAGATATTCATGTTTGAAGTTTGTAACCCCAGTTTGTGGGCTGAAACCCCATGGGGTTGTGGCATGGGTCATTGAAAATTCAATAATTAATAATTCTTAAGCTCCTAAAATCCCTCTCATGTTCACTTTTTGAAGACCCTCTCAACCTAAGCATTTATATAAATTGTGATCCTCATATCCTCCTCATGTAGGGATTTCGCTACCTGAAATAGGTCATTGTGGCATTTTCACTATAAATATTTTTCTATGAAGGAACTCCCGAGGAAACTCCTGTACAAATGTTAGATCAAGGTGTGCAAGATTTTCAGAGATATGATTTGTGGAACTCAGTGTTTTTGCAGGCTCCTGAACTTCATCTCAAAAAATATACCTTGGGAAAATCGTCATAACTCTCTATCTAAGTATTGGATTGGAATTCTATAAAAAGTGAAAGATAGTGCACAAAACTTAGTTTTCTCTGGATCAATTTCAAATTCTAATGAAGAAACAGTGACACGTGTCACTCCATACAAGTTAGCTCTACTGAACCTGCCCATAATTAGGTAATTGTGAGAGATTGGGCATAATTCTCACTTGAAGAATCCAAATCGGGTCAGACCTGTGGCATTTGAAAAAAGACTCATAGGAATACTACAGAACTGAAAATAGCATATTGGGGATGTGAAATAACAGAGATACATCAGATTTAATATCAAGATCCTAGAAGGAAAGAAAAAGGTAGATCATGTGTTGTCAAGGGCTGCAAAGGACTAGAATTTCTAGGGCAGCAAAGAAAAGCAAGGTGGAGTAGAGGGTAGCATGACAAGATCAACAATCAAGGTGCAAAACAACAAGAAGAAGTTCACCACATGAAGTCTTCAAATGGGCAGCACTGCATATAGTCATTATAAAGATATCATTGTACCGAGTCATTGTAAATGTATCATTGTAAAAATTGTACAAGTGTCTATCTGCCAAGAGTTGAAGAGGTAGTGTTGGGAGGTCTAGGATCATCATTAGGTGGTTGTGTCATAATTGGGGTTATGGTCTAGAGTGTATTCTTCTTCTACATCATTCTATATCATTGTAAAGTGGACCATTTTCCCCGGTACGGGAGTCTATTCTTCTCTTATTCTTCTATAGGGTGGTAGGGTGGTGTTAGGCTGGTGCATGAAGTCACCAACAGGTTCAAGCCTATGAAAAATTCAGGGTGGTAGGGTGGTGGTAGGGTGAGTTGTAGCTCATTGGGTGTTGCGGCATACGTTTAGTTGACTATTGAAAAATCTCGAGCATTGGAGGATCCATCCAGTGGGAGCTAGAGAAGAATCCTTTTCTAGATTCTAGGAAGCTGGAGCTTTATTTTCAATCAGAGTTGAAAATTAAAGAATTATTAGAAAATCATTCAGGTGGTTTTTGTCCCAGAGAGGGTTTCCACCTTAAATATTTTGTGCAGTTGTGTTCCTTTTGTTTACTGTTATCATTGTACAAACACTGATAATAATTGAAGATTAAATAATGCTATGAAATATTAATAATAATAATTGAAAGGAATACTAATTCACCCCCCGCTCTCAATATTTCCAACAATTGGTATCAGAGCTTGGTTCCTTCAATAGTATTTTAATAGCTGGAAGGAGGTCATGGAACATGTTAGGGTCCCGTGATTTGGCTGATTGTCAAACCAAATGACAGTGTAACATCAAACCAATTTTGGAGCCCAAGGACCTAGCCTTCCTGGACTCAGAGAGGGCTCTCTCTATTTGTGTAAGGGATATCTGTGTGTTTGCTTATTGTGTTCTCATCTTAGGCTAGTTATGAAGTAGGTATTTTGGTTTTTGTTTTTAGGTTGTGAGGGATGAAAATGATCAAAGATATAAGATAGGTAAAAAGATGTCAGATCAACTGGGCTATGGGGTCGAAAAGGTCAAGAAAGCTATCAGACGGTGACATAAGGTTGTTGAAGGGCCGATTTGATTCGAGGTAGAAAGGATCTTTGGGCAAAATGGAGTAAGATGGACATCAAGTTTGTGAACAACAAAGGATTTCAAGCATAACTAGTTTAATAGCTGACATAAACATGGTAGGGAAAACCATTAATCATGAGAAATGTAACTATAAGCTAATCAATACATAGAAATAAAAATTCAAGCCATGCATAGAGATATATAACTCTCTAACTTTGGGAATGGCTATCAGACTTTGGGGAAATAAACTTAAGACAGACAAACAACTCAAATCACTATGTTGGAACGCCTAAACACAGTACTTCAAGTTATTGGGCACTTTGAAAACATGATTGCATAGTCTTAGGCAAAGGGCAAGATCAGAACAAGATGTCCTTGGTTCAACAAATGTCAATCTAATCAGTCAAAGAGAAATTTCATGGATGGAGCTATGGCTAGCCATGAGTAAGTAGGGCATACCGTAAATCATACTTAGCATGCATAAAACCATGAATGAAACAAGCAACAATATCCTTAAGTTATTAAAGAGCAATCAAGAATTCTTTAATGTGACTAAGGATGAAGAAAACATGGAAGCTATGAAGAAACAGGAAATTTGAGGTGCCTCCAAGGGCATGTCTCAAATTTGTTCTCTACTGATCTATAGCAAGCAATAAACATGGATTTATGAATGAAAACTAGAAAAAAAACAAAGAAAGAGACACTATACCATTCTACCAAGTCATGGAATCCAACAACAATCCTCTTTCATCATCCAAGAACATCCAAGAGACTATCCAAAAGCATGAGACAAGTATTTCTTCCAAAGCTTATATGACCATATATTGCTTCTATTCATCAAGTTCAGCTTCATTTACAATGAAAGCCTTTGGAATATATAGGCCCAAGTGAGGAAAACCTCTTAGTTCAACTTGCAATCTCATTGGCCTATCCAAAATATCTTATTTTTTCCTTGAGGATTTGCAAAGCCCAAGGCACAAAGCATCTCATAAAATATCTAAAAAATGCTAAAAGAGGGAAATAAATTGACTTTTCATAACTTCTCATGTGCAAAAATAGCTAAATGCACATGAGGAAAAATCAGTTTTGAAAGGTTCAATTTTTACAAAAATACTCAAAAAATACATCAGCAAAAGGTCCTCTGACTTGCCGACAGCTTTTGGAAGCCTTCCCGATGTCGAAATGAGGCTCATGATAGCTCGTTAGAAAGATATGAGTGTCTAATTTCTTAAAATTTTTAGTTTGATCCCAACTAACCATTGGAAGTCCTCTAAAAATAGGCTTGTGTGTAAAAACCCAAAACATAAGCCTTGCTGATAAACCGGGCAGAGTGTAGAAAAAGCGAGCATTTTTCACCATTTTGGGGGAGCAAATGATATTTAAATGTCCCAAAAATCACTGAGTATGTGCTCCTAAAATTATTCCATCCAATGATACCATTCTCATCCTTTTATGATGCCCCAAAATGAAATGGCGAAGCCAATGTGTTTTGGCCAAAAACTCAAAAATGACACAAAACCAAAATATGTCGAATTTCGCCCAAACTTGGCGAGCATGACCCTCAAGGGTTTTTAGCAACATGTTGTGAAGCAGAGGCCAAAATTTGGATTCTTGAGGTGTATTTCCTCAATTTTTGTGTCGGGCGCTTCCCTTTAGCCTCCTTGAGTTTTTCTTGAGCAACCTTCAACTTCCGCTAGGCAAACTGATTTAGCTTTTTATAATGCCCCGTCATCCTCTGTCGAAGGTCCAAGTCCCTGTTTGCCTTCTCAAATTTCCTCTCCAAGTGATCATTAAATCTCTCAAGCCACGCCTCCCGATTGTTCTCTATCTCTTGTTTGAACAATGCAGTGAGAGGGGTAGATTGGAGAAGGGCATTTTCTTCTTCTTTTTGTTTCTCAAGGGCCTTTTTTAGCCCCATGGTTCTTGTCCTCTTTTTCCTAGGCTGATCTTTGCCTTCACTTTCATCGAACTCACCCATGAGTTCTTCCAACCTCACTTGTGCTTTGGAGGCCTCCTTCTTGTATTTGATTTCCCGTGTCTCATAAACAGCCATATGGACACTCATCTGCTTGTTTTGAATTTGCAAAAATTGATTGAAATTCCTAGCTCTATGAA
The DNA here is from genome assembly GCA_034641835.2 of Pinus albicaulis. Taxonomy (NCBI): domain Eukaryota; kingdom Viridiplantae; phylum Streptophyta; class Pinopsida; order Pinales; family Pinaceae; genus Pinus; species Pinus albicaulis. The sequence goes on along the minus strand of CM076573.1, from coordinate 435,449,840 downwards.
GATCACCCTTCAAGGCATCAATTTGGATTTCTCTATGGATTAAGATATTTTCTAGGATCCGAGCTTCATTATCACTATCATCACTTTGGATTTGGATGATGTCGAATTCCCTTTCCTGTTCATGATTGCTCTCTTCCTTGCCCTTCCCTTTGCTTTGGGTGGCTCTTCTGGTACTCTTCCTCTTAGGAAATTCGACCATGGGCTTCTTTGGCAATTTTCCCTTGCTTCGGAGGGCCCTAGTCACATTTAGAGTTACGACTCTAGGCACCCTTTTCTTTGTTGTCCGGGGCTTGGCCACTTTCGGAGAAGAGAGCATGGCCCCTTGCCTCGGAGAGGTAGCTAGCACATGCTCCATGGGCTCTTTACCTTTGTCACTTTGCCCTTTTTCTTCTTGAGGTTGTTGTCCCTCATGCTGTGGTTTCCCCTATCTATCACTCTTATGTTGTTCCTGTTCAGCACTTTCATGCTGCCCCTGTTCATCATGATGTAGCTGTTGTGTGTCATCTTTTGACTGCCCCTGTTCATCACTTTCATACCTTTGGTCAACATCTTCATGTTGCTCCTGTTCCTCCTCACTGTGATGCTGTTGTTCAGTCTCTTTTGGTTGTTGTGTGTCATCATAAGGCTGCTCACCCTCATCATAAGTCTGTTGTTCTTCATCAAAAGTCTGCCCACCCTTACTGTGATGCTACTATTCAGCACTTTCTTCTTCCTCTTGTTGCTGCTCATCATCACTTTCATGCTGCTCATGTCTTTCTTCCTCCCCATGGTCACTTTCTTCTCCTTCTTCAGGCTCCTTGGTTTGTTCTGTGGTAAACTTGAGCTTTTTGGGAATAGGTCTGCTAGAAGAAGGTGAGGGATGATGAGTTGGAGGTGTAGGGGATGTATGGACTGGAGGGACAGTGGATAAAACCGGATGAGTGATGAAAGTATCCCAAGATACCTCCCTCTTTTCAAGCTAATGAAGGATGATGAATTTGATGAGAGAGTGATGGAAGAGGCAGGCGATTTGCTGTGAAGGAGGCTTCTTCTGAACAGTGGAAGCCATTTTCTCAATGCTCTTGTGTAAGAAGAAAGGAAGATTTAGTAGCTTGGTCCTTGTGAAATGCATGAGCAGTCGAATGTGATAGGCATAGATTCAGGAGAATCTTCCCTCACAAGTGAAGTACTTCATGATAATCTTCATGAGAGGGGCGTAGCTGGCTAAAAGATATGAGAAAGGGAGAATAGAAGGACATGAATCTATGTGTTCAGGATTTAGAAAGGGCTTGTAATCTTATAATTCCAAATGACTTTGTTTAAACCATTTCTCACCAATATAGGGGATCTTAGTGGCCTTGGAGATGGACCTTGGAGAAAATTTGAAGTCAAGGCCTACCAATTGGAAATGCTTGTCTCGAAACCTCAAAGCGCAAAGGTGTGTCAAAGGAGAAAAACTCTTCACCTCTTGCACCCTTTGACAAAAATCTAAACATCCGACCTCATGGAAATTGAACAAGACTGATGGGTGAGCATTCACTTCTTCAGTGGAAGTAGGTGCAAATATCTTATGCAATCCACTCCTACTATCCTGCTTGGGAGGCATCTTGTTCTGGATGCTCTCTGCAAAACCAAACTGCCTCAAAAAGGTTTTCAATAATGTTTTCTCAAACAAAAATCTGTCTTCTTTGTCAATCACTGTTTGATCAAGGAAAATTTTCCTCAAATTTTGTGTGAAATGTTTTCTTTGATATTAGTTCTCTGCTCCTCCCAAAACACTGCCTTTCCCCTTTGTATGCCAATCAACAAATAATTTTAATAACAAGCACACAGTCAACTAAAATGTATACATACTCAAGTGATTTTCGGTGTTTGGGTAAGGTCATAGAGCTCTTGGTGTTTTGGTGTAAGCTAGGTAGCCTAGTATTTAGACAGAGGCTGAAAACTCCTCCCAATAAAAACACCCTCGTGTTCACTATTCCTCACCCAAAGTTAGACATAAAACCTCCAAAATGATTTAATAACTTCACTCACTAAATTCTGCTTTATGGAACAAAAGAGAAAACATTGGTTTTTGCTTTTTTTACCACACAGAGGAGACTTTTGAAATGAAAAAACACTTATACAATGATCACTGCTGTTTGAAATTAGGCCCACTGTTTCACTTTTCAAACCCTGTCTTTCTTCCCTTTAGACACTGCCTCCAACTCTCAACTTGTTTTGAGGGTAGTTTGTCAAGCTCTTTAGACATCAATAAGAACCCACCATTTTTACTATGTTAGTGTTGGGCAATCATTGCCACTGTAAGCCCGGATATTTAAACAAAAATATCAACCCTTATTACCACTGCTTTGTTCCCACTACATACAGCTGACAGAGGTTATGGTTTATCTCAGTTTTGAGGGTAGCTTTAGGTTCTTTGAAACAAGAATGACCACCTTTCTTTCAACCAATTGTAACAACAGCCTTCAAACCTTTTTACCCCGACACACCTTGATTTACACCAAGAGTTTTATTTTTTTCACCATTACTTAGTCTTTTGAAAAACACAGCATTGATCACTTTTTAGAAATTTGAAAATACCAAGGAGGCTCATAAAATACCTCGAAACTCGATGGTAGGATTTTCTTGAGGATTTAAGCAGCTTTCAAAGAATTTTGGAGGCGTTTTGATGGCTTGAAACAAGCGTGGCACGTTTTCTATGGAGGGCGCTGCGCAAAGATAAGCTGTCGGGTCACTGACGGGCAGTCGTGACCGGTGCCTATAAGCACGCCGCGCAACTCTACAGGCACGTCATGCAATCTTCAAGCCTGAAAACTTTGTGAATTTCGCTCAAAAACTCTTTCCTCGACCCAGTGAACAGAAAAGGGGAGTTTGTTTTCATTTTGAAATGCAGAAAAGGTATGGGCAACGGTCTCTAACCCTCGTATTTGAAAAATATCAGAACCCTTTGGTGTGCTTAATGAAGGTTTTGAACACGTTTAAAAGGCCTTTGGATTAAAACCAAAACATGAAGCTCATATCCTTTGAAAACATAGCTAAGACTCCTTTTTGTTCAAACAAAAACATAGTGGCAACAATCATCTCCTTTATAATCCTGACCCCTTTTGAAGTAAAGCAAACTTCTTCAAGAATTTAAAACTTTCACTGCTTCTCATTTAGGTTTGAAAAATTGTCTTCCTTTTCTGATATCTGTACTATGGAAGGAAGTTATTCTCTGAGCCACATGAAGGATTGTAGAGGTGCCTTTTGAGTGCAACTACCTTTTACTGGGGAAAAAGCTTAACTACAATTTCAAAATCCCTTTTCCACCTCTTGTTTTTGTATGGCTCATCTGTTGTCACTTTTGATCTATTGAAAAAGGTCTTTATGAACAGAAAGAGAAGCACCTCTAAATATCATCATCACCTATTTTTTTTTCTTATTGAAAAAGGACACCTGTAGAAAGACACCTTGTGTTATGTGAGGTTTTCTTTGACACTTTGAAGGAGGTAGCTTCACCCTTTTGAAACCTAAACTGACATTGTCTGCTCTTGATGCTTTGGATATGGTCATGCCCATTGTGAAAACTAAATGAGATGGCAGGTGCTGTTTGAGTTTCTTTTTTGATTGTGGGTAAAAATACAACAGGGGATGATGTACTAGAGTTGAAAAGTGAACAACGGAAAGTTGCCCCTTTGTTATTCTGTGAAGGTGGTCTGCAATAAACCTGGGTTTTCATTCTTTTCACCTTTTTTCTGAGGGCAGTCCCTTTAGAATATTTTCCATATGCCATGATTGCTTTTCAAAATTTATCTTAACCAACTGAAGAATGTTTGATGAACATACAGATAGTGTTTTCCCTTATACATGATGACAAAAGCTAGTTTGAGTCCAAGACTGTTTGACTCTTTTGACCATCTACTTCATAATATTTCTTCACTCCTGATCAACCTATAAGCTTCGCCTTGTAATTCAAAAGATAATGAAACTCATGGAAACCAATTTTAAAGCCTACTTTTTTACCTTTGCCTTTAATCATCATTTTTATGCAGAGACCTTCAGTTGCTGTTTCACTGTACCCAAAAAATGTCCTTTAGTCAGTGCAGATTCTTGAAATCAAACTTTATCCATTGGCCCTCTGCTTATAGAAGAAGGAGATGCTCTTAGTCTTAAAACCCTCTGCTTATAGATGAAGGAGGCTTTTCAGTCATGCAATCTCATCAGCCTTTAACAGTGTTATTTTTCCTTTCACTGTCTTTTCATGCTTTGACTGTGATCCCAGGAGCTTAATGAAACAACTCTCTGCTCTGTAGCTGCATCCCAAGCTCAAAATCACATTGAGAAGAAGTTGTATTCTCATGTGGAAACAAATACTATCTTCTGGGAATGCTGGTATGCTTCTGTTCTTGAAAGATCCATTAAAACACTGTAAAACCACCTAAAATCAGTTTGACCTATGATACATGTATTGCTGAGACTTGAGGGTTTATGAGTGGCACGACCTAGGGTTGTAACCAACTTTATTTGCAGAATGGGAGGTATGTTATGATTGGTCTATGACAGATAGAGGTTCTTTGGCTATAGGATAGTTTTCCAAGGGAGAAATACCTAAAGCGCCACTACCTAACTTAGGGGAGATTTCTTTGGACAGATTTGGATTGTTTTTTTTGGAGCTGATGGACAAGCTAGTATGGTTGAGGCTAGATAGGACTTAATAATGATGTTTCATCTTTTCATGGGCGGAATGAAAGGTAAAAGGGAAAAAAAAAATTATGGGTGTTTTCCAGCTGGCAAATTTAACAATTTTTTAGATCAGCTGCTAGAAAACTTGGCTGTTACAACTAGTCATCACCAACAAGTGAAAAATACTAATGACTAACAGTGGCTCCATTTGGGGAGGGCAACTCCTTTTCAGGAGGTGTCCAGAATCTCAGATCTTTGGCTCATGAAGACCAGTGCCTTATCCATTGGCGCAAATTTCAGTCTTCCTTGATGCTACTTCTGAAAATTGACAGCATGATTAGCATCAATAATATTTCTACCTACCCCACTATCTTTCCTAACATTTTTTCTTCTTTTTGGTGCATTTGGACTAGCAGCCTTTTGAAAAAATATATATATATATATATATATATTTTTTTTTTTTGAAAAATGAACCAATCTATTTTTACACTTATATCTGTCGGGAGTTCAGATTAAGCTGATGAACTCCTTCATTACTCTACCTATGCTAGATCAACTGTCAAGGTTAAGCTATTTGACAGGATTTTGTTCTCTAATCTGAAACACGAAATTGAAAAATGATCAAATCAGGGTTAGATAGTCTGATTTGTCATGTACTTGCGGCATGAAAGACAAGCTGCACACAAATATTATTTTGCATAAAATGAAAACTAGGAAAAACGGGGTTAGGATGCACAATTTGTTTTTCATCCCCGATTTTCCTCTTTGGTTCTATTTTGAGCATGTGGAACCAGTATCTTTTCCTAATCTACTCTCTTTGGTAAGTCAAGCTTACACAATGTTGACCATCTTTTCCACTCACTAACTTATCAGCAAATAAATTTAAAACATGTTCAGCTATGATTAGGCTAGGTAACTGAACAAGACATTTAAGTACTAGTAGCGGCATTTAGACTTGCGTGCTTTTTGAATGACTATTTATTTTTTTTGAACATGGGGCCTTTTTTCTATTTTTCAAACTGCCCTCTTTTCTATTTTTCTATTGTTTTTGACTATCTATTTTTCAAATAGTGGTATATACAATGATTGAAAATGTTTTAAACTCAGAAATATTGGAAATGGTGAAACTTAAGCATGTTATCCTTGTAAGGATCTCCCACTACTCTTGGTCCACTCAACTCCTGAAAAGAGAAATTTGGAAAATTTTCTCTTTCCAGCATGACATAAGGATTCATGCAAGAATCTCTGAACGAACCCGTATCTTCCCACTGTACTTCTTTATACCTCTGATTTCCGCTCCTTTCTTTATTGTACATCTTCTTTAAGTAATGCATATATTCTTTGTAATTTTTGAAATAAATAATGACATCATCAAGGTATGTTAAAATGTAGAAATTCAGGACTGGAAACATGGCTTTTAGGAGCATATTTTTGATATCCAGTGGTTTTGCAGTTCTGAGTCTGAAACTGGAACTACTTCCAACATATTGGAAAAAATCTTTGAGATGTCTACTTTGCAAGGGAATCATTTGGCTATAACCTGAAACACCATCTTGCAAAGACATATGATTAAAAGCACTTATCATCAGCATATCATGATCTTGGGTAGGAAGGATAAAATTTCTATCATCAGGATGTATATTAGCATTTCTAAAATCAAAACAAATCCTATGACCAGCTATTTTATCTTTGACTATTACTAATTGGTTCAGATTTTTGTATTTTCTTTTGTCGAAGTTGTTTCTTGGAGTGATGGTAGTGGCATAGTGTTTCTCATTGTTTTCTCTACATGAGGTAGTATTTTGCATGAGATTTCCAATTCTAGCAGTTCTAAGTCTTTGATGGAATGACCGGATATTTGCCAGTTCAAGTAACTCAGGTATACTTGGACTGCAGTCATCATCTTTGCTTATAAAAAGTTTATCAAGAATTTTTTCTGGATTTGGAACTGTTATGGCTACAGTCAAGGTTTCATTTGCAGTGGTAGCGTTATGTGATGGTAAATCTTTGAGGTATGGAAAGAACATTAAGCTTCCCTGCTCCTGAGTGCCGAAGAGGTTTGTGATATGTAAGTCTTCTAATGCCTTTGTTCTGAAAAAATTTCCTGATGTTACTGCTGATGTTTGACTAAGGTTTGAGCAATTCGCTTGATAGTACATAATGGTTTATGCTTCTTGCTCTATTCATATTTCAAAAGGGACACACTTAATTTCCTCAAGACATAGTTGTTCATGATCATGATAGTTTTGAGTCTCTAGTTCATCATAGAGAACTAGGGGCAGTTGATGTGGTGGGTCTAAGTTTGTTTCAATTTCTTCTGACTGTTCTTCAATGTCCTCATCAATGTGCAGAATAAAAGATTTCAGGTTGGAATGCAAGGAATACATTGGGATGTTATCTGGCCTCTCTTGGCTACTGATCATGTATTTCATGTGTGACTCTCGATAGAGTATTCTTGTTTGGTCAAACACAGGAATAGTGACATATGACATATCGAGTTGAATATTTCCTTGGAGCTTGGCTCCCCAAGATCTAGATAGAAGCATTCCATACTTGGGAGGGATGTCTGCTACTACTATGTCCATGATCAGATTTTTTGCAGGTACTTGGGCCAAACTGAAACAAAGATCTTTGATCAAGCCTAGACATTTGACTCTACTAGAATCAAATGAATATAAGTCTTTGTATGGTCTTGTGATTTCTAGGCCTAATCTTTCCATTACAACCTTCGGCATAAGATTATGCGAGGCAACGGAGTCTAGCATGGCACTGTGAAGGATTTGGTCATGGATATTCAGATTGATGTAAAAGGGAAGAGTGGTTCCCTCTTGGAATTTTCCTTCTATTTTTGGACCAAACAGTACTTCGGGATTGTCATCAGCTAGATTAAGGGTGTTGGCATCGTTTCCTATATTCAGGACTTTTAACACTTGGGATTTGTAAGAGTTTTGGGTGATAAGCTTGGTAAGAGGCATGGTGATATTTATTTTGGCGATTTCACCCTCAAAACTGAAAGGTAGTTGTAGTTTAGACATGTTTGTTTCAGCTTTTTGAGCTATGACTTTCTCTATGTTCTGAGTTTGTTGGCTTTGTTTTTGGATTTTGTTCGTCACAACCACCTCAGGAATCTTTGTGGAAGTACTAGGAGCATCTGAGCCAAGACTTGTTTGGGTAACTTTATCTTTGTTTTGGTAACTTTTCCTGACCATGACTTTTTTGCTGTCCACTGCCTTTTTAAGGATGGTATCAGGGGTTTTAGTAGTGTCTGAGCTGTCTTTCTTGGATTTTTCTTGGTTTTTTCTGCTTCTAAGGTCATACTACCTGTGAGCTTCTACTATGGCATTCTGAAAATCTATGGCAGGATCCTCGGGATCTTCATAGTTGGTTTCATCCTGATTCAGAGAGAAGAATGCTTGTTCTTCTTCTGTGAGGTACACCTCACTCTCATTATCAGACTCTATAAGGTTCAAATGATTTTCATCAATGGGTTCTGTATCCCTATCATCTTCTTCCAGATAATTTTCATTAAATGGTGGCCTAATTTGTTGGTCATTTTCCCTTGGTTTGTTTTGAGGCTGTTCCCTCCTAAAATTTTGGTTCCGGTTTCTGTTTGGAGGGTTTGGCTGGTTGTCCCTAAGAGGGGTATTTTCACTTATCTTTTCCCACATTTTGGCCATGGACTTAACCAAGTCATCTATTCTAGGATCTAGGGAAGGGGATGAAGTGGAGACCTCATCTCGGTATGTAAATTTCCTTTATGATCTAGTCCTAGCTCTTTTTTCTGCTAGGTTGGCTTCTGCCCTTATGGCTACTTTTTGCATTTCCTCTAAGGTAAGGGGATCCTTGTCTCTTAGTTGATAAGTCATGTCTGGGTCAAAACACTCAGGGAATTTTGCTAAGGCCGAGCCAAGTGGGGGTTTGAAGTAAGGTGGGAGGGCGTTATACACACTGTTGAACCTAGTGCAGTATCCCTGAACACTTTCCCGATTTTCCCGTTTTAGATTGTTATATTCTGACAGGATTTGAATGGGGTTCTTTCAGATTTCCCACTTGTTTATGAAGGTTTGATAGAGTTCTGGGAGATTGTGGATGCTGTTTGGAGTTAAGCTTTTAAACCATTTTTTGGGTTCTCTGCCCAGGCTTTGGGCGAACATCCTCATTCCGATGGTCTCGTCTTCTATTTCCATGTATTCGAAGGCATTGCTAATCCTATCTACATGTTTTTGAGCTGTGGTAGTCTCGACTCTGATAAAGTGTGGGATTTTGGCTTGATAGTAATTTTGTAAGGGAGCCAAAGGTTGTGGCAATACCAAAGGTGCGTACTAGGCTACCATGACGGGAGCTAATGGATGATGTACAAAATGAGGGCTTGTGGGATGAGCTGAGGTGGTTTGGACAGTAGTGGTTTGGATAGGTGTGGCGGATGTATTTCGACTACTGATCTGATTTTGAGCAGATCTGGGATGGTAGGAGCCAAATTTATGGAGAAGCTAAAGGTCGGGAGGTGTGGTAGGTGAGGCTTCTCTACTAGGATGGACTCTTTGGTAGATCTAGGGGCTCAAGATCATCAAATTCTATCTTACTTTGTGACTTGCTTCTAAAAAGGGTTTTTTGCTGATTTTAAGTCAAAGGGGGAATCCTGCAAGGTAGTGAGCTGTTTAGGTACTGATCTTGCTTTACGGATGGACCTATCGGTAGCTAAATTGCTAGTTTGGAAGCCTGCCACAGAATATTCTCTGTGTCATCTACTATGATAGGGGGATTTGGGTCTGGATGAGATTTGGTGTTGATTCTTTGTGAAGCCAGATTTCGAATCTAGAGTTTAGAGAGGATGGTATTTGTGATTGTTTTGGATGGATGGCCTCTCTAGGGTTTTACTAATGTGAAGGATGGTCAAAAAAAGAAGGATGGACTAGTGGAGTCGCCAGGTGGATTTCTATGAGAACTATGGTCCACCACCAACACTATCAAAGATGCTTCGGGAAAAAGTTTTATAGAAAACTCTGAGATGGAAACTTGCAAAGAAGAGTGATTCACTTGGTTTCAACAGTTTTCTAGGCTATATGGACAAGCTAATGGTTCTCTTGGCAAGAAGGCTTCTGCTTATCTCTTATGTTTAGGTGAGGCTTTCTGAATCACTAAGTTATACTTAGTTTGTCACTGATTACAGAGTTTCCACCTTAGGTTTAATTTTTTGGAAGGATGAGTTAGCAGAAAGGTATGGTTTATGAATTTTTTGGTCTTTTATGAAGTTTTTAGGCCTACTAGAGGCTAGTGGAGTCGCCAGGTGGAACTTGGTTGTTTTTGTAAAGACGTAGCTATGGTCCACCACCAGTAACTAGGGAAAACCAATCTAGGAATGTTTTAGGGTTTTTCTGAGTTTTTATGTGTAGCCTATGGTTTATTAAAGTATTCTAAACCTATTTCATCACTTTTATAGGGTGGTGATAACAAAAAGAGTTTACTCTAAATGATTCTATGGACTACCTGCCTGTTTAAATTTTGAAGAATAATGAATCTACAAGAGTTTGCTAGACTGTTATGTACTCAGTTAGTCCCACCGTGATCGCCATTATGTTAGGGTCCCATGATTTGGCTGATTGGCAAGCCAAATGACAGTGTAACATCAAACCAATATTTGGAGCCCAAGGACCTAGCCTTCCTGAACTCAGAGAGGGCTCTCTCTATTTGTGTAAGGGATATCTATGTGTTTGCTTATTGTGTTATGATCTTAGGCTAGTTATGAAGTAGGTTTTTTGGTTTTTGTTTTTAGGTTGTGAGGGATGAAACTGATCAAAGATATAATATAGGTAAAAATATTTCAGATCAACTGGGCTATGGGGTCGAAAAGGTCAAGAAATCTATCAGACGGTGACATAAGTTTGTTGAAGGGGCGATTTGATTTGAGGTAGAAAGGATATTTGGGAAAAAAGTAGTAAGATGGACATCAAGTTTGTGAACAACAAAGGATTTCAAGCATAACTAGTTTAATAGCTGACATAAACATGGTAGGGCAAACCATTAATCATGAGAAATGTAACTATAAGCTAATCAATACATAGAAATAAACATTCAAGCCATGCATAGAGATATATAACTCTCTAACTTTAGGAAATGGCTATCAGACTTTGGGGAAATACACTTAGGACAGACAAACAACTTAAATCACTATGCCGAAACGCCTAAACACAGTACTTCAAGTTATTGGGCACTTTGAAAACAAGATTGCATAGTCTTAGACAAAGGGCAAGATCAGAACAAGACCTCCTCGGTTCAACAAATTACAATCTAATCAGTCAAAGAGAAATTTCATGGAGGGATCTATGGCTAGCCATGAGTAAGAAAGACATACCGTAAATCATACTTAGCATGCATAAAACCATGAATGAAATAAGCAACAATATCCTTAAGTTATTAAAGAGAAATCAAGAATTCTTTAATGTGACTAAGGATGAAGAAAACATGAAAGCTATGAAGAAACAGGAAATTTGAGGTGCCTCCATGGGCATGTCTCAAATTTGTTCTCTACTGATCTATAGCAAGCAATAAACATGGATTCATGAATGAAAACTAGAAAAAAAACAAACAAAGAGACACTATACCATTCTACCAAGTCATGGAATCCAACAACAATCCTCTTTCATCATCCAAGAACATCCAAGAGACTATCCAAAAGCATGAGACAAGTATTTCTTCCAAAGCTTATATGACCATATATTGCTTCTATTCATCAATTTCAGCCTTGTTTACAATGAAAGTCTTTGGAATATATAGGCCAAAGTGAGGAAAACCTCTTAGTTCAACTTGCAATCTCATTGGCCTATCCAAAATATCTTATTTTGTCCTTGAGGCTTTGCAAAGCCCAAGGCACAAAATATCTCATAAAATATCTAAAAAATGCTAAAAGAGGGAAATAAATTGAATTTTCATAATTTCTCATGTGCAAAAATAGCTAAACACACATGAGGAAAAAGCAGTTTTTAAAGGTTCAATTTTTACAAAAATACTAAAAAATACATCAGCAAAAGATCCACTGACTTGCCAGAAACTTTTGGAAGCCTTCTTGATGTCAAAATAAGGCTCATGATAGCTCATTGGAAATATCTATGTGTCTAATTTCTATAACAACTTTAATTTTCCCGATCTGATGCCTGGAAGTCCTCCAAAAACAGGCTTGTGTGTAAAAACCCAAAAAATAAGTCTTGCTGATAAACCGGGTAGAGTGTAGAAAAAGCGAGTGTTTTTCGCCATTTTGGGGGAGAAAAAGATCTTCAACTGTTCTTAACATTGCTGAGTATGTGCCCCTGAAATTATGGCATCCAATGACACCATTCTCATCCTTGATGACCCCAAATGAATGGCGATGCCCATGAGTTTTGGCTAAAAACCCAAAACTGACAAAAAACCAAAATATGTCGAATTTCACCCAAACTTGTCGAGCATGACCCTCAAGGGTTCTCAACAACATGTTTTGAAGCGGAGGCCAAGATTTTAAGTCTTGAGGTGTCTTTCCCCAATTTTTGTGCCGGGCGCTTCCCTTTGGCCTCCTTGAGTTTTTCTTGGGCGACCTTCAACTTCCGCCAGGCAAACTGATTTAGCTTTTTATAATGCCTCGTCATTCTCCTTTGAAGGTCCAAGTCCCTGTTTGCCTTCTCCAATTTCTTCTCCAAGTGGTCATTTACTCTCTCAAGCCATGCCTCCCTATTTTTCTCTATCTCTTGTTCAAACAATGCAAAGGAGAGGGCAAGATGGGAGTAAGTTAGCTCTATACCAATAGGTTTCATCTTTCATGATTGTCTTGACAACTATGGAAGATGTTTGGGACCTTCTTACCACAAAGGTGGTGGAGGTGTTCCATATTCTTGAACAACCAAAAAATCAAAAAAGTTAAAAAATGTAAAGAGGGTATACCCTAAAAGAAAAATCAAAGGGTAAAAAGAATAAAATGATCAAAAAAGAGAAAGAAATGAACCCCAAGAAAAATAGACCAAGGAAAGTGTGCAAATCCAAATGCCACTACTATTTCATTTTTTGTAATAAAGCAATTGTGTGCAGCTTGTCAAATCTTTGCCACAATTCATGAATAAGTCAAACTGCTTAAACTTGGCTTACTCATATTTCAATTTCATGTTGTAGATTAGAGTAACAACACTTAAACATCTAGCCAAACAGCTTAAATCTGCAGAGCACAAGCAGTAGAGTGAATAAAAATCTTCAACAAATTTTAACCGAGCCTTGGATGAAGGAGGCAGAAATAGACAGATTCATCATGTAAAAAGAAACATTGATCAAAGAGCCATGTTCTAAATGCACCCCAATAAAGAAGAGAAAATGGTAGTGTTAATAGATAGGGTAGGTAGATGAAGCCAAAGTGTTATCCGATGAATGGTGTCACACATGCTTGATCATTCTTACCATCACAAGTACTAAAGCAGAAATACACCGGAAAATCACAGCAAAGAAAGTCAAATTCATTAACCTCCTCATCATTTTTTCCCTCAAGAGTTTTACTAATTTCAAAAGAACACATAATTGGAGATCAAAGTGCCCATACGACTGGAGGGACCTGGGACCTCGGCCTAATGATCAAAAGACCGAAGCACTTGAAATAATCCATCATTGATTATCTTCCATCTGTAACTTTTTCCTAAGTAAAATCCTATTTTACTTAGGAAACTGATGCAATATTCCATAAAATTCCTCAAAACAACATGTTATTCTAAGTTTAAGTGTTGAAGATAAAATGTTGCAATTTACTTCATAAGTTATCACTTAGATGTACAAAGATGTTTTGATTTTCCTTGTCCTTTTTCATATTAACATTTAACTCTATTATATTAAATCCCTAATGAAATCCCTTTTTCCTAAGTATATAACTCCCTTTCTAATAAATATCCCCAAAACCCTTTATTATAATGTTTAACCAAAGTATATATTCCCACACGTTGAAAATAAACACCTGTAGCCTTTAAGTTAAAACTATAGCTTTATACATTAATCCCCGCCCTATGGTGAATTAGTTGTGTATTAATTAATTCATCGTATAATAAAATATATATAAAAAGCGTGAGACATGTAATATATGTGTTTAACACCAAAAACAAGAATAAAATGCGACGGAGTCCTGCGCCACCGTGGTCCGTCCACGTGGCATTCCTCTCAAGCCAATTCCGCCTCGACCCTTTACCTTTGCATATGGGATTAATTAGATATTTGAACTAATTAATAACCTTTTCACCTACCAATCGAAATCCTCCCGGGGCGATTAAATAACAGTTAAACGAATGTAAATCACGCCGGGCCCATCAATTCCCCGCATGTTTCCTTCTTCGGGGCCTGCTTTGATGATTTACGTCCATTGACCAACGTCGGTCTGAGTGTAGGGTGCCATCCTGTGAGTTATGCTGGGCTGCCGGGGAATGGTGGTTTGACTAATGCATCTATCCAACGTGTTGTGCTTATGGAATTTGCTCTCTGCTATTTTTTATCGTCATTCACAAGCTGTGCGTGCTTGCTGTCACCAGCCGCATACCGCCGGCCCCACTCCCCAACGTCACCCCGTACGTCAAATGACGTCATCACCTCGAAATAGACAAAAACCCTTTTTGACTTGTAAGTAAGCCATTTTCGTGTTTTTTCAGTTATTTTTAGTTTCTGAAAGAGACAGAGCTCCCGCTGCAATTTCAAATTCCACTGCAAATACACCAATTTACTCCGAAATTCAGCTGCGCCCGTGTTGAAGAACATCCCCGCCATTGTTCATTACCTGTTAAAGAACCAGTTCCATCTAAAAACAGGTATTTATCATTTCGCGCCCCGACTGCAAGTCAAGCTTAGTTTCCTTTGTTTTTTCTCTGAAAAAATGGTTAAAAATCCTCTCTGAGTCCTCATTGAAGATTTAAAACCTGTGAATTTTCTTCCCAAACCTGCGAATTGTTCCAATTTCCTCTTTTGTCAGATATCCCGCCCGGTCTGCAAGAAAAAACGAAAACCTCCATTTTGAATCCACAAGAACCAAAATGGAGGCCCCGACAGCTCTAAATATCACTCTATTGAATGCTCCTCACCGAGATTTGGACTATTTACCTCTGATAGATGAAGATTTCCAAATACAAGACCTGTATTTTGATGAAAGTCCCCTATTGAGCTATTGTCGCTGCAGAGACGAATACTCAAAAGGGCAAGATCTTATAGGTCTGTGGGAATCTAATCTCCCAAGGTATCTCATTCCTTAAGTCCTTATTTTCCCTGAAATCATTCACTATTGCCATTCTAACTATGATCCAACTCAAAGAGCAGTAATGTCCCCTAACCAGAATGTTCTTTTCCCAATTACTGCTCAGTCTAACACAGTAAAGAACAATCAAAGAGTATCAGGATTAAAGAGTATCAGTGGTTAAAGGGTATCAGGTAAAAGTCAGAGTGAAAGTAAAAATGAAGTTACAGAGCGGTCAAAGGTAAAACAGTAAAAGTAATTACAGAGGCAGTAAAATGGTAAAAAGAGATGAAAATACTTTCACCAACATTGAATTTTATCTAAAGTGAAAGTAAAACAGTCAAAGGAACAAAAAAGTGAAAAGATGAAAAATACAACAAGAAGGAACATTTTTGCAGAAATTACATGTTTTAGTCATTATTTTTCAGAAACTATTGTGATCAATCAAAGATGAATTTTACAAAACTGAAGGAGGTTTATGTTCTTAATAGGACCATCTACAAAAACCTCTCTCACGTTTCTAACAGCTATTATGGTTTTGAAAATATTAAACAAAGTTGAAAAACACTTTTTGCAGAAAATTACAGTCAAGTCATCATTTTGTAGAGAATATTTTGGCCAATTAGAAATACATTTCACAAAAATGAAGGAGGTTTTTGTTCCTAAGAGACCCATCTACAAAAACCTATCTCAGTTTTTGCACAGTGGTTTTATAATGAGAGATACATGTGCATCTTTACAGGCCATTTTTCAGACTCTGTAAAACTCTGTTTTACGCATATTTTTTACAGAGAATATTATGCACATATGGAGAGGAATTTTGGGAAACTGAAAGAGGTTTATCTCACCAACATATTAATCCACAATAACCTCTTTCACTTTTTACATATCTATTACGGATTGAGAAATAAAAAGATATCATTGGACCCCAAGTTTGCAGAATTGTTGGAGCAGATTGCACAAAGAAAGGAAGCAGTTAGTGACTTGGATGCCTCATCATCAACTAAGAGTTGGATCAAATTCGAATTCTCCTTTTTGTCATCACCTATCCATAAAAAATAGTGCCAAATAGATGCATTAGTTTGAGTGTCCTTTAATTAAGTTCTATTTATGTAAATAGTTGGAGAGATTTGTGAACCAATTTTGATATTTGTTTCAAGATATTTTAGTTTAGAATTTGTATAAATAAACCCTCAAAGAGAGTGTTGAGGGTGGATTCTATTACTCTGCTGTAACATTGAGATTTTTGGAATAAAAGCTTTTGGAGAAATTTACTTGTGGCTTACTGGATGACGATTTGAAGCACTGGACTTGTTGCAGGATTCATGTGTTGGACTACAGTTCAATAAGTGTTTCTACCCTTTGTTTGAAATTTTATATTAGTTTATAATATCATCATATCCATGTCTGAATAATTTACATAGATGCTTAAAACAGAATTTGCTTAATTGTACTCTGTTTTCAAATGTGATTGTTCTTAATGTTTTCTTCTAAATTAGCTATAAGTATGAATTCTTAAATGCTCCTGCTTTGCTAATTTAAACATTGTTTGATTACTATAACACGGAATTCTTCATTGCTCTTTGTTTGTAGTCAATTCACTTCTTTCCTTTGAACATGATGAAAGATTCTTAGTTGCCTTTCATCCCTTCAAGATCATCCCACCCACTTTAAATTTTAAGGATTGTTCTCTGTCTAGCTATCTTGCCCTGTAATACCATCTTGTGCGTAGAATAGAAATCTAGTAAAGCCATCCTTTGACTCCATAGCCCAATGGACTGAAAGCTCTCAGCCTTGCCCTTAGTTTGTGGATTCCACCATTTTCCAAAACAAACTTTGAATTTATAACTAGCCTAAAACCTTTAAAGAACAAAGATAAATCATAAAGAGAGAGCCCTCTCTGGATGCAGATTGGCTAGATTCTGCATCTAAAAGGTTGGTTTGTGGTTACCTCGGGTATACTTTCCTCTTACACAACTTCTAGGAAAACCTGAGTGATAACATAGTGGCGACTCCACTGGGGATCTTAATCATTTTATTGATATTATTGTTTGATTTATAAGCTATAGACAGAGTCTGAAGATCAGCCAGGTAGCCTTTGAAATTGCTTTTGCTCTGCAATTGCAAAAGTAAATAAATGCTGCTTCAGTCTATCTCTGATTTAGCTTATACATTGAACCTTAGTTTCAAATGTTTAATCAGACTCTCTAGTTTAATAAATCTTTGAGAAAATTTTAATTAAAAATTTTAAATTTCTTAAAGAAATCATAGAAGTTGTTTTGAAAATTCACAAAAAATAAAATAATCATAAAATATTCAAAATTTGGTTTCCTGAAGAACTAACTTTTTCTCCAGAATTGTTTTACAGGTTTAGATCTGATCTATGATGGTGGACAGGGATCAGACACACAAAGGTTAAAATTATCCACCTGGCGACTCCAAAATCAATTTCACTACTAAGACTCCACTGGAGGAATGAACCTGGAAGAACAATATGGAAAGATCAGGCTTTCAACTTGGATTGTTGTCCAAGACATTATGTTCTTTCTAAATTGATAGAGTTTTCCAATGTATATTGTATTTTAGAGAAGAACTTAGAGTAGTTTTTAATTTATCTCTTTTGAAAATTGTAAATATAAAATCTCCATGCACATTTGAGCATCATTCTTCTAACTCTTTTGATATCATTTTCCAATCAAGACACTGTAGATCAGAGATCCAGAGCTTCAAGTTTCAGAGAAATTCCACAACCAAATAATCCATAGTCCAAAGCATTAATAATGATACTGGATGACAGGGTTTATGGAAAATCTTCCATTTGATGAAATTTTAAATGAATTCAGGGATGAGTTATCAAAACTTCAGTTTGATGAGGATTTTCTAAGAGATTTCTTTCTTCTTTTTAAATCAAGAAAATGTTCTCCTCAAGTTAAAAAATGGCTTCTTGATATAATTTGTGAAAATTATGAAAATGAAATAAAACTTTTGCATTCTCAAATTCAGTCATACAATTTTCGAAATCCTAAAGAATTCTTTGAAAATCTTCCTTCTCCAAAGCAAGAGGAAATTGTACTATCTTTTGACTTGCATATTGAAGATGATTATTCTTTCAAACACAAGACTGAAGAAACAAGTTCATGGTCTAATATTCATAATTCAATTGAACAATTAGTCATTGAAGGCTTAGGAGTAAATAACATACATCATGCTTTTATTGATCCTATATCAAATTATATGGAGAATATTTTTACCTCAAATCTGCAAACATGTTTTATCTATGAGGATCAAATACATCAAAAGTGGCCTTTACACATCATATCATTTATTATAAAGGCACATGATCATAACATGCTTCCAATTTTGATCACAAGCAATCAAGTTATCCATTTATTTTACGTACCACCAGACTAAATGGCTTGTACGAATACCTTTATCTGGTCAACATTTTAGTAGATTAGAGTAGGTAAATGAGTGCTAATAAGCTCAGGATTTTGAGCATTTTTCTTTTTAGTTTTCAATTCTCAGCTAGTTTTTCATTAAGTTGGTTTGAAAATTTTTGTGTTGTTTTAGTTTCAGATCATATTTCAGGTTGCAGAAAAAGGACTACATTCAATTCAAGATTTTCAACCACAGCAAATGCATGTTTGAGATTGGAACAAGGCAGAAGATTTCCAACTGGGAAACAAAGTTTTAAGTTTTGAATGGATGGTGAATTCTGGAATTGAAGCCCGAAGTGAAGGCCCTAAGTTCCAAAAGTTTCACTATCATATGTAAAATAAAGCTACAAGAAGGAGGAAGATTTCATACTTTCAGTTTGAAGACATTTTGAGGCATCTGACCTGCTGTTCTTGACTTTCCACAAGGAAAAGCCATCCCCAAGTGGAGCCAGTGTTAGCCTCCTATATCAATAGGTTTCATCTTTCATGATTGTCTTGATGGAAGTATGGAATATGTTCAAACCTTCTTACTTTAGCAAAGGTGTTCCATATTCTTAAAAAAAACCAAAAAATCAAAAAAGTTAAAAAATGTAAAGAGGGTATACCCTAAAAGAAAAATTAAAGGGTAAAAAGAATAAAATGGTCAAAAAAGTGAAAGAAATGAACCCCAAGCAAAAAATAGATCAAGGAAAGTGTGCAAATCCAAATGCCACTACTTTTTAATTTCAATAAATCAATCAGTAACAGAATACAATCGTTAATGTCAAACTCAACTATTAGTCATATTTCAATTTCATGTTATAGATTAGAGAATAAATATCTAGCTGTTAGCCAACAAATGATAAGTAGCTAGTAGAGTGAATAAAAGGTGCTCAACACTAATCCTAGCCCTGGATGTAATAAGGGTGAAATAGATAGATTCATCATGTAAAGAAAAGATTGATCGCGTTTCAGGAACTAAATGCACCCTAATAAAGAAGAGAACAGAAAAGGGCGATAGTAGGGATAAGGTCATGTTATCAAGGAATGGTGTCGCAAGTGATTTTTGATCATTCACTTTCATCACAAGTACTAAAGCAGAAAATACACTGGAAAATAACAGCAAGAAAAAGTCAAATTCATTAACTTCCCTTATCATTTTCCCCTCAAAAGTTTTACTAATTTTCCCCAAAAGTACTAAGGTAATTGGAGATCAAAGGGGCTCAAGGCATTTCCTTGACTTCTGGAGGGACCGGACCCTCGGCCTAATGATCAAAAGACCTAAGCACTTGAAATAATCCATCATTGATTATCTTCCATCTTTAACTTTTTCCTAAGTAAAATCCTATTTTACCTAGGAAACTGATGCAACATTCCATAAAATTCCTCAAGACAACTTGTTATTCTAAGCTTAAGTGTTGAAGATAAAATGTGCAATTTACTTCATAAGTTTTCACTTTCTTAGATGTACAAAGATGTTTTGATTTTCCTTGTCCTTTATCATATTAACATTTAACTCTATTATATTAAATCCCTAGTGAAATCCCTTCTTCCTAAGTATATAACTCCCTTTCTAATAAATATCCCCAAAACCCTTTATTATAATGTTTTACCAAAGTATATATTCCCGCACATTCAAAATAAAACCCCGCTTTATAAACCCTTTGGTAAAATATATCGTTATATCATTAATCCCCGCCCTATGGTGAATTAGTTATGTATTAATTAATTCATTTCATCGTATAATAAAATATATATAAAAAGCGTTAGACATGTAATATATGTGTTTAACACCAAAAGCAAGAATAAAATGCGACGGAGTCCCGCGCCACCGTGGTCTGTCCACGTGGCATTCCTCTCAAGCCAACTCTGCCTCGACCCTTTACCTTTGCATATGGGATTAATTAGTTATTTGAACTAATTAATAACCTTTCACTTACCAATCAAAATCCTCCCGGGGCGATTAAATAACGGTTAAACGAATGTAAATCCCGCCGGGCCCACTTTTCAATTCCCCGCATGTTTCCCTTCCCTTCAGCCGTCGGATCATCCATCCATTGATCAACGGTCATGATCAATCCCGCTGCCCATCCCGTGTGAGTTGTTTAGCCAGCGGGGAATGGGTGGTTTTGACTAGTCAGACCATCCACGTGGCGTTAAAGCTATGGAATCGCTCCCCTCGCGTCTTTTACCGCCTTCGTCCATAAGCGGTGCGGGCTCACCGCTTACCACTTACCGCATACCGCCGGCCCCACTTCCTTACGTCGCCCCGTACGTCAAATGACGTCATCACCTCGAAAAAGACAAAAACCCTTTTGACTTGTAAATAAGCCATTTTTCGTGTTTTTTCAGTTATTTTTAGTTTCTGAAAGAGACTGAGCTCCCGCTGCAATTTTCAAATTTCACTGCAAATACACCAAATTACTCCGAAATTCCGCTGCGCCCGTGTTGAAGAACGTCCCTGCCATTGTTCATTACCTGTTCAAGAACCAGTTTCCATCAAAAACAGGTATTTATCATTCCGCGCCCGACTGCAAGTCAAGCTTAGTTTCCTTTGTTTTTTCTCTGAAAAAATGGTTAAAAGTCCTCTCTGAGTCCTCATTGAAGATTTAAAACCTGTAAATTTGCTTCCCAAACCTGCCATTTGTTCCAATTTCCTCTTTTGTCAGATATCCCGTCCGGTCTGCAAGAAAAACTGAAACCTCCATTTTGAATCCACAAGAACCAAAATGGAAGTCCCGACAGCTCTGAATATCGCCCCATTGAATGCTCCTCACCGTGAATTGGACTATTTACCTTTGATAGATGAAGATTTCCAAATTAAAGACCTGCGTTTTGATGAAAGTCCCCTATTGAGCTATTGTCGCTGCAGAGACGAATACTTAAAGGGGCAAGATCTTATAGGGTTGTGGGAATCCAATCTCCCAAGGTATCTCATCCCCTCAGTCATTATTTTCCCAGAAATTGTCCACTATTGCCATTCTAACTATGATCCAACTCAAAGAGCAGTAATTTCCCCTAACCAGAATGTTCTTTTCCCAATTACTGCTCAGTCTAACACAGTAAAGAACAATCAAAGAGTATCAGGATTAAAGAGTATCAGGATTAAAGAGTATCAGTGGTTAAAGTGTATCAGGTAAAAGTCAGAGTGAAAGTAAAAATGAAGTTACAGAGCGGTCAAAGGTAAAACAATAAAAGTAATTACAGAGGCAGTAAAATGGTAAAAAGAGATGAAAATACTTTCACCAACATTGAAGTTTATCTAAAGTGAAAGTAAAACAGTCAAAGGAACAAAAAAGTGAAAAGATGAAAATACAACAAGAAGGAACATTTTTGCAGAAATTGCATATTTTAGTCATAGTTTTGCAGAAACTATTGTGATCAATAAAAGATGAATTTTACAAAACTGAAGGAGGTTTATGTTCTTAAGAGGACCATCTACAAAAACCTCTCTCAATTTTCTAACAGCTATTATGGTTTTGGAAATATTAAACAAAGTTGGAAAGCACTTTTTGCAGAAAATTACAGTCAAGTCATCATTTTGCAGAGAATATTGTGGCCAATTAGAAATACATTTCACAAAAATTAAGGAGGTTTTTGTTCCTAAGAGAACCATATACAAAAACCTATCTCAGTTTTTGCACAGTGGTTTTATAATGAGAGATACATGCGCATCTTTACAGGCCATTTTTCAGACTCTGTAAAACTCTGTTTTACGCATATTTTTTACAGAGAATATTATGCACAGCTGGAGAGGAATTTTGGGAAACGGAAAGAGGTTTATCTCACCAACATATTAATCCACAATAACCTCTTTCAATTTTTACATATCTATTACGGATTGAGAAATAAGAAGATATCATTGGACCCCAAGTTTGCAGAATTGTTGGAGCAGATTGCACAAAGAAAGGAAGCAGTTAGTGACTTGGATGCCTCATCATCAACTAAGATTTGGATCAAATTCGAATTCTCCTCTTTGTCATCACCTATCCATCAAAAATAGTGTCAAATAGTTTGAGTGTCGTTTACTTTAGTTCTATTTATGTAAATAGTTGGAGAGATTTGTGAACCAATTTTGATATTTGTTTCAAGATATTTTAGTTTAGAATTTGTATAAATACTCCACTCTTGGAAGCATTTGGGGTGGATTCTATTACTCTGCTGTAACATTGAGATTTTCGGAATAAAAGCTTTTGGACAAATTTATTTGTGGCTTACTGGATGACGATTTGAAGCACTGGACTTGTTGCAGGATTCATGTGTTGGACTACAGTTCAATAAGTGTTTCTTCCCTTTGTCTAAAATTTTATATTAGTTTATAATACCATCATATCCATATCTGAATAATTTACATAAAGGTTTAAAACAGAATTTGCTTAATTGTACTCTGTTTTCAAATGTGATTGTTCTTAATGTTTTCTTCTAAATTAGCTATAAGCATGAATTCTTAAATGCTCCTGCTTCGCTAATTTAAGCATTGTTGATTGCTATAATAAAGAATTCTTCATTGCTCTTTGTTTGTAGTCAATTCACTTCTTCCTTTTGAACATGGTGAAAGATTCTTAGTTGCCTTTCATCCCTTCAAGATCATCCCACCCACTTTAAATTTTAAGGATTGTTCTCTGTCTAGCTATCTTGCCCTGTAATACCATCTTGTGCGTAGAATAGAAATCCAGTAAAGCCATCCTTTGACTCCATAGCCCAATGGACTGAGAGCTCTCAGCCTTGCCCTTAGTTTGTGGATTCCACCATTTTCCAAAACAAACTTTGAATTTATAACTAGCCTAAAACCTTTAAAGAACAAAGATAAATCATAAAGAGAGAGCCCTCTCTGGATGCAGATTGGCTAGATTCTGCATCTAAAAGGTTGGTTTGTGGTTACCTCGGGTATACTTTCCTCTTACACAACTTCTAGGAAAACCTGAGTGATAACATAGTGGCGACCATATTGGGGAACTGAATCATTTTATTGATACTATTGTTTGATTTATAAGCTATGGACAGAGTCTGAAGATCAGCCAGGTAGCCTTTGAAATTGCTTTTTCTCTGCAATTGCAAAAGTAAATAAAAGCTGCTTCAGTCTATCTCTGATTTAGCTTATACATTGAACCTTAGTTTCAAACATTCAATCAGACTCTCTAGTTTAATAAATCTTTGAGAAACTTTTAATTAAAAATCTTAAATTTCTTAAAGAAATCATAGAAGTTGTTTTGAAAATTCACAAAAAATAAAATAATCATAAAATATTCAAAATTTGGTTTCTTGAATAACTAACTTTTTCTTCAAAATTGTTTTACAGGTTTAGATTTGATCTATGATGGTGGACAGGGATCAGACACACAAAGGTTAAAATCATCCACCTGGCGACTCCAAAATCAATTTCACTACTAAGACTCCACTGGAGGAATGACCCTGGAAGAACAATATGGAAAGATCAGGCTTTCAACTTGGATTGTTATCCAAGACATTATGTTCTTTCTAAATTGATAGAGTTTTCCAATGTATATTGTATTTTAGAGAAGAACTTAGAGTAGTTTTTAATTTATCTCTTTTGAAAATTGTAAATATAAAATCTCCATGCACATTTGAGCATCATTCTTCTGACTCTTTTGATATCATTTTCCAATCAAGACATTGTAGATCAGAGATCCAGAGCTTCAAGTTTCAGAGAAATTCCACAACCAAATAATCCATAGTCCAAAGCATTAATAATGATACTGGATGACAGGTTTTATGGAAAATCTTCCATTTGATGAAATTTTAAATGAATTCAGGGATGAGTTATCAAAACTTCAGTTTGATGAGGATTTTCTAAGAGATTTCTTTCTTCTTTTTAAATCAAGAAAATGTTCTCCTCGAGTTAAAAAATGGCTTCTTGATATAATTTCTGAAAATTATGAAAATGAAATCAAACTTCTGCATTCTCAAATTCAGTCATACAATTTCCGAAATCCTAAAGAGTTCTTTGAAAATCTTCCTTCTCCAAAGCAAGAGGAAATTGTACTATCTTTTGACTTGCATATTGAAGATGATTATTCTTTCAAACACAAGACTGAAGAAACAAGTTCATGGTCTAATATTCATAATTCAATTGAACAATTAGTCATTGAAGGCTTAGGAGTAAATAACATACATCATGCTTTTATTGATCCTATATCAAATTATATGGAGAATATTTTTACCTCAAATCTGCAAACATGTTTTATCTATGAGGATCAAATACATCAAAAGTGGCCTTTACACATCATATCATTTATTATAAAGGCCCATGATCATAACATACTTCCAATTTTGATCACAAGCAACCAAGTTATCCATTTATTTTTACAGCTACTTGATTGGCTTCATTGACATTTTTGTATTACCTGATTCAATAAGATTTTTAGTAGATTAAAGTAGGTAAATGAGTGCTAATAAGCTCAGAATTTTGAGCATTTTTTTGTTTTCAATTTTCAGTTAGTTTTTCATTAAGTTGGTTTGAAAATTTTTGTGTGTTGTTTCAGTTTCAGATCAAATTTTAGGTTGCAGAAAAAGGACTATATTCAATTCAAGATTTTCAACCACAACAAATGCATGTGTGGGATTGGAACAAGGCAGAAAATTCCTAACTAGGCAACAAAGTTTTAAGTTTTGAGTGGATGGTGACTTCTTCGAATTGAAGCCCGAAGTGAAAGCCCTAAGTTCCAAAAGTTTCACTATCATATGTAAATAAAGCTACCAGAAGAAGGAAAATTCCTTACTTTCAGTTTGAAGACATTCTGAGGCATCTGATCTACTGTTCTTGACTTTCCACAAGGAAAAGCCATCCCCAAGTGGAGCCAGTGTTAGCCTCCTATATCAATAGGTATCATCTTTCATGATTGTCTTGATGGAAGTGTGGAATATGTTCAAACCTTCTTACTTGAGCAAAGGTGTTCCATATTCTTAAAAAAAACCAAAAAATCAAAAAATTTAAAAAATGTAAAGAGGGTATACCCTAAAAGAAAGATCAAAGGGTAAAAAGAATAAAAATGGTCAAAAAGAGAAAGAAATGAACCCCAAGCAAAAAATAGACCAAGGAAAGTGTGCAAATCCAAATGTCACTACTTTTTACTCTGTTGTAATAAATCAATTGTGTGCAGCTTGTGAAATTTTTGCCACAATTCATGAATAAGTCAAACTGTTTAAACTTGACTTACTCATATATCAATTTCATGTTATAGATTAGAGAATAAATATCTAGCCAAACAGTTTAATCTTGGCAGATAAGTAGCTAGGTAGAGTGAATAAAAGGTGCTCAACAGTTTAATCTGAGCCCTTGGATGTAATAAGGGTAGAAATAGATAGATTCATCATGTAAAAGGAAAAGATTGAAAAGGGTTTGCAAGTCTAAATGCACCCTAATAAAGAAGAGAAAATGGTAGTGTTAAGTAGATAGGGTAGGTAGATGGTGCTGCAAAGTGTTATCTGATGAATGATGCTGCTACATGTTTTTGATCATTCACTTTCATCACAAGTACTAAAGCAGGAAATACACTGGAAAATCACAGCAAGCAAAGTCAAATTCATTAACCTCCCTCATCATTTTTCCCCTCAAGAGTTTTACTAATTTCCCCCAAAAGTACTAAGGTAATTGGAGATCAAAGGGGCTCAAGGCATTTCCTTGACTTCTGGAGGGACCGGACCCTCGGCCTAATGATCAAAAGACCTAAGCACTTGAAATAATCCATCATTGATTATCTTCCATCTTTAACTTTTTCCTAAGTAAAATCCTATTTTACTTAGGAAACTGATGCAACATTCCATAAAATTCCTCAAAATAACTTGTTATTCTAAGTTTAAGTGTTGAAGATAAAATGTTGCAATTTACTTCACAAGTTATCACTTTCTTAGATGTACAAAGATGTTTTGATTTTCCTTGTCCTTTTTCATATTAACATTTAACTCTATTATATTAAATCCCTAGTGAAATCCCTTTTTCCTAAGTATATAACTCCCTTTCTAATAAATATCCCCAAAAACCCTTTATTATAATGTTTTACCAAAGTATATATTCCCACACGTTGAAAATAAACACCCCGCTTTATAAAGCCCTTTGGTTAAAACTATAGCCTTATACATTAATCCCCGCCCTATGGTGAATTAGTTGTGTATTAATTAATTCATCGTATAATAAAATATATATAAAAAGCGTTAGACATGTAATATATGTGTTTAACACCAAAAACAAGAATAAAATGCGACGGATTCCTGCGCCACCGTGGTCCGTCCACGTGGCATTCCTCTCAAGCCAACTCCGCCTCGACCCTTTACCTTTGCATATGGGATTAATTAGTTATTTGAACTAATTAATAACCTTTCACTTACCAATCAAAATCCTCCCGGGGCGATTAAATAACAGTTAAACGAATGTAAATCCCGCCGGGCCCACCTTTCAATCCCCCGCATGTTTCCCTTTCCTTCAGCCGTCGGATCATCCCTCCATTGATCAACGGTCATGATCAATCCCGCTGCCCATCCCGTGTGAGTTATTTAGCCAGCGGGGAATGGGTGGTTTTGACTAGTCAGACCATCCACGTGGCGTCAGAGCTATGGAATCGCTCCCCTCGCGTCTTTTACCGCCTTCGTCCATAAGCGGTGCGGGCTTACCGCTTACCACTTACCGCATACCGCCGGCCCCACTTTCCTACGTCACCCCGTACGTCAATGACGTCATCACCTCGAAAAAGACAAAAACCCTTTTTGACTTGTAAATAAGCCATTTTCGTGTTTTTTCAGTTATTTTTAGTTTCTGAAAGAGACAGAGCTCCCGCTGCAATTTCAAATTCCACTGCAAATACACCAATATACTCTGAAATTCAGCTGCGCCCGTGTTGAAGAACGTCCCCGCCATTGTTCATTACCTGTTAAAGAACCAGTTCCATCTAAAAACAGGTATTTATCATTTCGCGCCCCGACTGCAAGTCAAGCTTAGTTTCCTTTGTTTTTTCTCTGAAAAAATGGTTAAAAATCCTCTCTGAGTCCTCATTGAAGATTTAAAACCTGTGAATTTGCTTCCCAAACCTGCGAATTGTTCCAATTTCCTCCTTTGTCAGATATCCCGTCCGGTCTGTAAGAAAAAAACGAAAACCTCCATTTTGAATCCACAAGAACCAAAATGGAGGTCCCGGCAGCTCTTAATATCACTCCATTGAATGCTCCTCACCGTGAATTGGACTATTTACCTTTGATAGATGAAGATTTCCAAATTAAAGACCTGCGTTTTGATGAAAGTCCCCTATTGAGCTATTGTCGCTGCAGAGACGAATACTTAAAGGAGCAAGATCTTATAGGGTTGTGGGAATCCAATCTCCCAAGGTATCTCATCCCCTCAGTCATTATTTTCCCAGAAACTGTCCACTATTGCCATTCTAACTATGATCCAACTCAAAGAGCAGTAATGTCCCCTAACCAGAATGTCCTTTCCCTCATACGCCGCCTAACACAAAGAAAGAACAATCAAAAGAGTATAGTGGTTAAAGTGTATCAGGTAAAAGTCAGAGTGAAGGTTAAAATGAAGTTACAGAGCAGTCAAAGGTAAAACAGTAAAAGTAATTACAGAGGCAGTAAAATGGTAAAAAGAGATGAAAATACTTTCACCAACATTGAAGTTTATCTAAAGTGAAAGTAAAATAGTTAAAAGAACAAAAAAGTGAAAAGATGAAAAACACAACAAGAAGGAACATTTTTGCAGAAATTTAATGTTTTAGTCATTGTTTTGCAGAAACTATTGTGATCAATCCAAGATGAATTTTACAAAACTGAAGGAGTTTTATGTTCTTAAGAGGACCATCTACAAAAACCTCTCTCACTTTTCTAACAGCTATTATGGTTTTGGAAATATTAAACAAAGTTGGAAAGCACTTTTTGCAGAAAATTACAGTCAAGTCATCATTTTGCAGAGAATATTGTGGCCAATTAGAAATACATTTCACAAAAATGAAGGAGGTTTTTGTTCCTAAGAGAACCATATACAAAAACCTATCTCAGTTTTTTCACAGTGGTTTTATAATGAGAGATACATGCGCATCTTTACAGGCCATTTTTCAGACTCTGTAAAACTCTGTTTTACGCATATTTTTTACAGAGAATATTATGCACAGATGGAGAGGAATTTTGGGAAACGGAAAGAGGTTTATCTCACCAACATATTAATCCACAATAACCTCTTTCACTTTTTATATATCTATTACGGATTGAGAAATAAGAAGATATCATTGGACCCTAAGTTTGCAGAATTGTTGGAGCAGATTGCACAAAGAAAGGAAGCAGTTAGTGACTTGGATGCCTCATCATCAACTAAGATTTGGATCAAATTCGAATTCTCCTCTTTGTCATAACCTATCCATCAAAAATAGTGCCAAATAGTTTGAGTGTCCTTTACTTTAGTTCTATTTATGTAAATAGTTGGAGAGATTTGTGAACCAATTTTGATATTTGTTTCAAGATATTTTAGTTTAGAATTTGTATAAATACTCCACTCTTGGAAGCATTTGGGTGGATTCTATTACTCTGCTGTAACACTGAGATTTTCGGAATAAAATCTTTTGGAGAAATTTACTTGTGGCTTACTGGATGACGATTTGAAGCACTGGACTTGTTGCAGGATTCATGTGTTGGACTACAGTTCAATAAGTGTTTCTTCCCTTTGTTTGAAATTTTATATTAGTTATAATACCATCATATCCATGTCTGAATAATTTACATAAAGGTTTAAAACAGAATTTGCTTAATTGTACTCTGTTTTCAAATGTGATTGTTCTTAATGTTTTCTTCTAAATTAGCTATAAGTATGAATTCTTAAATGCTCCTGCTTTGCTAATTTAAACATTGTTTGATTACTATAACACGGAATTCTTCATTGCTCTTTGTTTGTAGTCATTTCACTTCTTTCTTTTGAACATGATGAAAGATTCTTAGTTGCCTTTCATCCCTTCAAGATCATCCCACCCACTTTAAATTTTAAGGATTGTTCTCTGTCTAGCTATCTTGCCCTGTAATACCATCTTGTGCGTAGAATAGAAATCTAGTAAAGCCATCCTTTGACTCCATAGCCCAATGGACTGAAAGCTCTCAGCCTTGCCCTTAGTTTGTGGATTCCACCATTTTCCAAAACAAACTTTGAATTTATAACTAGCCTAAAACCTTTAAAGAACAAAGATAAATCATAAAGAGAGAGCCCTCTCTGGATGCAGATTGGCTAGATTCTGCATCTAAAAGGTTGGTTTGTGGTTACCTCGGGTATACTTTCCTCTTACGCAACTTCTAGGAAAACCTGAGTGATAACATTTTCCTATTCTTTTTGCTTCTCAAGGGCATTTTTTAGCCCCATGGTTCTTGGCCTCTTTCGCCTAGGCTGATCTTCGCCTTCACTTTCATAGAACTCACACATGAGTTCTTCCAACCTCACTTGGGCTTTGGAGGCCTCTTTCTTGTATTTGATTGCCCGTGTCTCATGAACAGCCATATGGACACTCATTTTTTTACTTTGAACTTGCAAGAATTGATTGAAGTTCCTAGCTCTATGAAGATCAACCTTCAAGGAATCAATTTGGATTTCTCTATGGATCAAGAGGTTTTCTAGAATCCGGGCCTCATTATCACTATCATCGCTTTGGATTTGGATGATGTTGAATGCACTCTCCTATTCATGACTGCCTTCTTCTTTGCCCTTCCCTTTGCTTTGGGTGGCTATTCTAGTGCTCTTCCTCCTGGGAAAATAAATCACGGGCTTCTTTGGAAATTTTACCTTGCTTCGAAGGGCCCTAGTCACATTTGGAGTGACAACTCTAGGCACCCTTTTCTTTGCTGTCCAGGGTTTGGCCACTTTCGGAGTAGAGAGCATGGCCCCTTGCCTTGGAGAGGCAGCTAGCACATGCTCCATGGGCTCTTTACCATTGTCACTTTGACCTTTTCCTTCTTGAGGCTGATGTCCCTCATGCTGTGGCTGCCCCTATCTATCATTCTCATGCTGCTCCTGTTCAACACTTTCATGCTGCCCTTGTTCATCATGATGTAGCTGTTGTGTGTCATCTTTTTACTGCCTTTTTTCATCACTTTCATACCTTTGTTCAACATCTTCATGCTGCTCGTGTTCCTCCTCATTGTGATGCTATTGTTCAGCCTCTTTTGGTTGCTATGTGTCATCATAAGGCTGCTCACCCTCATCATAAGTCTGATGTTCTTCATCAAAATTCTGCCCACCTTTACTGTGATGCTGCTGTTCAGCACTTTCTTCTTCCTCTTGTTGCTGCTCATCATCACTTTCATGCTGCTCATGTCTTTCTTCCTCCCCATGGTCACTTTCTTCTCCTTCTTCAGGCTCCTTGTTTTGTTCTATGTTAAACTTGAGCTTTTTGGGAATAGGTCTGCTAGAAGAAGGTGAGGGATGATGAGTTGGAGGTGTAGGGGATGTATGGACTGGAGGGACAGTGGAGAAAACCGAATGAGTGGTGAAAGTATCCCAAGAGACCTCCCACTTTTCAAGCTGATGAAGGATGATGACTTTGATGAGAGAGTGATGGAAGAGACAGGCAATTTTTTTGTGAAGGAGGCTTCTTCTGAACAATGGAAGCCATTTTCTCAATGCTCTTGTGTAAGAATAAAGGAAGATTTAGCAACTTTGTCCTTGTGAAATGCATGAGCAATCGAATGTGATAGGCATAGATTCGGGAGAATCTTCCATCACAATTGAAGTAATTCATGATAATCTTCATGAGAGGGGCGTAGCTGGCTAAAAGATATGAGAAAGGGAAAATAGAAGGACATGAATCTCTCTGTTCAGGCTTTAGAAAGGGCTTGTAATATTCTAAGTCCAAATGGCTTTGTTTAAACCATTTCTCACCAATATAGGGGATCTTAGTGGCCTTGGAGATGGACCTTGGAGAAAATTTGAAGTCAAGGCCTGCCAACTGGAAATGCTTGTCTCGAAACCTCAAAGTGCAAAGGTGTGTCAAAGGAGAAAAACTCTTCACCTCTTGCACCCTTTGACAAAAATCTAAACACTCGACCTCATGGAAATTGAACAATAATGATGGGTGAGCATTCACTTCTTCAGTGGAAGTAGGCTCAAATCTCTTATGCAATCCACTCCTACTATCCTACCTAGGAGGCATCTTGTTTTGGATGTTCTCTGCAAAACTAAACTGCCTCAAAAAGGTTTTCAAGAATGTTTTCTCAAACAATAATCTGTCTTCTTTGTCAATCACTGTTTGATCAAGGAAAATTTGCCTCAAATGCTGTGTGAAATGTTTTCTTTGATATTAATTCTCTGCTCCTTCCAAAACATTGCCTTTCCCCTTTGTATGCTAATCAAAAAATAATTTTAATAACAAGTACACAGTCAACTAAAATGTATACATAGTCAAGTGATTTTCGGTGTTTGGGTAAGATCACAGAGCTCTTGGTGTTTTGGTGTAAGCTAGGTAGCCTAGTATTTAGATAGAGGCTGAATACTCCTCCCAATCAAAACACCCTCCTTGTGTTCACTATTCCTCACCCACAGTTAGATAGAAAACTTCCAAACTGATTTAATAACTTCACTCACTAAATTCTGCTTTTTGGAACAAAAGAGAAAACACTGGTTTTTTCTTTTTTTACCACATAGAGGAGACTTTTGAAATGACAAAAAACTTATACAATGATCACTGTTGTTTGAAATTAGGCCCACTGTTTCACTTTTCAAATCGTGTCTTTCTTCCCTTTAAACACTGCCTCCAACTTTCAACTTGTTTTGAGGGCAGTTTGTCAAGCTCTTTAGACATCAATAAGAACCCACCATTTTTACTATTTCAGTGTTGGGAAATAATTTCCACTATAAGCTCGGATCTTTAAACAAAAATATCAACCCTTATTACCACTGCTTTGTTCCCACTACATACAGCTGACAGAGGTTATGGTTTTATCTCAGTTTCGAGGGTAGCTTTAGGTTCTTTGAAACAAGAATGACCACCTTTCTTTCAACCAACTGTAACAACAGCCTTCAAACCTTTTTACCCTGACACACCTCGATTTACACCAAGAGTTTCATTTTTTTCACCATTACTTAGTATTTTGAAAAACACAACATTGATCACTTTTTAGAAATTTGAAAATCCCAAGGAGGCTCATAGAATACCTCGAAACTCGATGGCAGGCTTTGCTTGAGGATTTGAGCAGCTTTCAAAGCATTTTGGAGGCGTTTTTATGGTTTTAAACAAGCATGGCACATTTGCTATGGAAGGCGCCACGCAAAAAGAAGCTGTCGGGTCACTGACGGGCAGTCGTGACCGGCGCCTACAGGTGCGCCGCACCTCGCTACAGGCATGCCGCGCAACAGTGCAACCCTTTGAAAAAACTTTGCCTGAACGCGCCGCACAACTCTACAGGTGTGTCGTGCAGTCTTCAAGCCCGAAAACTTTGTGAATTTCACTCAAAAACTATTTCCTCGACCTAGTGAACAACAAAGGGGAGTTTGTTTTCATTTTGAAATGCAGAAAAGGTATGGGCAACGGTCTCTAACCCTCGTATTTGAAAAAGATCAAAACCCTTTGGTGTGCTTAATGAAGGTTTTGAAAACGTTTAAAAGGCATTTGGATTAAAACCAAAACATGAAGCTCATACCCTTTCAAAACATAGATAAGACTCCTTTTTTTTCAAACAAAAACATAGTGGCAACGATCATCTCCTTTATAAGCCTGACCCCTTTTGAAGTAAAGCAAACTTCTACAAGAATTTAAAACTTTCACTGCTTCTCATTTAGGAATGAAAAATTGTCTTCCCTTTCTGATATCTGTACTATGGAAGGAAGTTCTACTTTGAGCCACATGAAGAATTATAGAGGTGCCTTTTGAGTGCAACTGGATTTTTACTGGGGAAAAATCTTAACTGCAATTTCAAAATCCCTTTTCCACCTCTTGTTTTTGTATGGCTCATCTGCTGTCACTTTTGATCTGTTGAAAAAGGTCTTTATGAATATAAAGAGAAGCACCTCTGAATATCATCATCACCTATTTGTTTTTCTTATTGAAAAAGGACACCTGTAGAAAGACACCTTGTGTAATGTGAGGTTTTCTTTGACACTTTGAAGGAGGTAGCTTCACCCTTTTGAAACCTAAACTGACAGTGTCTGCTCCTAATGCTTTGGATATGGTCATGCCCATTGTGAAAACTAAATGAGATGGAAGGTGTTGTTTGATTTATTTTTTGACCATGGGTAAAAATACAATAGGGTATGATGTACTAGAGTTGAAAAGTGAACAAGGGAAAGCTGCCCCTTTGTTCTTTTGTGAAGGAGGTCTGCAAGAAACCTGGGTTTTCATTCATTTCACCTTTTTTTTTAGAGCAGTCCCTTTAGAATCTTTGCCATATGCCATGATTTCTTTTCAAACTCTGTCTTAACCAACTGAAGAATGTTTGATGAACATACAGATAGTGGTTTCCCTTATACATGATGGAAGAAGCTAGTTTGAGTCTAAGACTGTTTGACTCTTTTGACCATTTGCTTCATAATATTTCTTCACTCATGATCAACCTATAAGATTCGCCTTGTAATTCAAAAGATAATGAAACTCACGCAAACCAATTTTAAAGCCTATTTTTTTACCTCTGCCTTTAATCATCATTTTTATGCAGAGACCTTCAGTTGCTGTTTCACTGTACCCAAAAAATGTCCTTTAGTCAGTGCAAATTCTTGAAATCAAACTTTATCCATTGGCCCTTTGCTTATAGATGAAGGAGGTGCTCTTAGTCTTCAAAACCTCTACTTATAGATGAAGGAGGTTTTTCAGTCATCAAACCCTTTGCCTATAGATGAAGGAGGTTTTTTAGTCATCAAACCCTCTGCTTATAGATGAAGGAGGTTTTTCAGTCATGCAATCTCATCAGCCTTTAACAGTGTTATTTTTCCTTTCACTGTCTTTTCATGCTTTGACTGTGATCCCAGGAGCTTAATGAAACAACTCTCTGCTCTGTAGCTACATCCCAGGCTCAAAATCACATTGAGAAGCAGTTGTCTTCTCATGTGGAAACAAATACTGTCTTCTGGGAATGCTGGTATGCTTATGTTCTTGAAATATCCATTAAAACATTGTAAAACCACCTAAAATCAGTTTGACCTATGGTACATGTATTACTGAGACCTGAGGGTTTATGAGTGGTGCGACCTAGGGTTGTAACCAAATTTATTTGCAGAATGGGAGGTCTGTTATGAGTGGTCTGTGGCAGATAGAGGTTCTTTGGTTGTAGGATAGTTTGCCAAGGGAGAAATGCCTAAAGCGCCACTACCTAACTTAGGGGAGATTTCTTTGGACAGATTTGGATTGTTTTCTTTGGAGCTGATGGACAAGCTATTATGGCTGAGGCTAGATAGGACTTAATAATGAGGTTTCATCTCGTCATGGGCGGATTGAAAGGTAAAAGGGAAAAAAAAAATTATGGGTGTTTTCTAGCTGGCAAATTTGACAATTTTTTAGATCAATTGCTAGAAAACTTGGCTATTACAACTAGTCATCACCAACAATTGAAAAATAATGATGACTAACAAAACATACCAAGAATGGTGTACCTATGTTCAATGAAAATAATTATGCACTATGGAATGGAATAATGGAGGTCTATCTCTTGGCGCAAGGTTACGAAGTATGAGACACTGTTCAAAATGGATTTACATCAACCGTAGATGAACAAGGTAAAAATAATTTGGTAAATGATGAAAAATAATAGAATATTATTATCAGTGGACTTATTTAATCTACTTACCATAAGGTGTTGGGTTGTAAAACCAGAAAAAATATATGGGACACGATTGAGAATATATATGTAGGTGACTCAAATGTCAAAGAAGCAAAGCTTCAAATCTACAGAGAAAATTTTGAGCAACTTAGAATGAAAGAAGATAGAAACATTGATGCATACTTCCAACATGTTGATGAAATAACCAACACCCTAGAATGATTGGGAGAGCTTGTTGACGAGAATACTATTATATGAAATATTCTTAGAACGTTACCAGGGAGATTCATCCCAAAGGTATCCGTCTTAGAATATAGTGAAAATTTTTGAAAATCTTAGCAAAGAGGGATTACATGGAGTTCTCATAGAATATGAAATGAGAATTGATGAAGAAGAGGGTACTTTGCATCTAGAAATTGCGTTCGTTGCATCTAAGGAAACCAATAAGGAGAAACAACCTTCAAAGGCACATACCTACACCTACAAGTGTGAAGAAAAGGAAGATGATGAAGAAGGTGTTTCAGATGGAGAATATGCTTACTTTACGAGAAAACTAAAAATTGGTAAGGGAAAATTCAAGGGTAAAATTCCATTGATATGTTTCGGCTGTGGTGAGGTTGGGCATTTCGCAGCAAAATGTCCTAACAGAAGTGATGGGAACTCAAAAGAAAAGAAAGGCTTTAAGAAATTCAACAAGCAAAGAAAAAATAAGGGATTCAAAAGGAAATTTCTCTCTAAAGAAGATAGCTCATCATTCGATGAAGGCAGTGACAGTGAAGAAGAAGCCAATGAGAGAGTTTTGTTTATGGCCAAGCACATTAAACAAGAGGTATCAAACAACGAAGAAAAAGGGTTAACCATAGAAGAATTTTCTAAGGAGACAATCAAGCTTATAAAAGAGCTCAAGGCTGAGAAGATTCATTCCAATACTCTTGAATAACAAGTTCAAGGTCTCAAAATTGAAGTTGAAGAACACAAATGTATTAAAGAGTCACTTCAAAAGAAGTTGGAAGAAAGAAACCAAGAAAGGGAAGCATTAGAAGCCGAAGTAGTCTCGCTGCGTAAAGAAGTGAAGAAGGGAAAAACTGTCCAAAACTATGACAACAACTCAAGGGCATTGGAAGAACTCATCAACAATCAATGATCTTACAATGATAGAACTAGCCTCAGTTATAAAGAAGAAGAAGCAGGACCTTCTGTAACAAAATACAATGAACCTATGAGATCTGACATGCATGTAAACTTCATTGGACAAGATTTGCAAGAAAAACCTTGGAAGAAAATTCCTCAACGAAGTTTTCCATCCAGGTACCAACATATTTTTTATGGCTATTGTTATTCATGTGGAAAATTTGTTCATAAAGCTGTAGAATGTCGCACGTACCGTAGGAACCAATACAATTCCAAGAGCTCTATCAAATATGAACCTCCTAGGGCTTAATGAAACGTTAATAGATTTGAACATTTAATAAATAATATTGAATGTTACAAATGTCAAAAATTTGGACACATAGCCAGAGACTGCAGACTTGAAAATCCTCCAAAAGAATCTTTAAGCCATAGAATGAACGAACATGGAAGAAGTAGAAGACTGATAATTGTGCTCTCACTCTCAAGGCTCAAAACAACAAAAATGTGTGGTATGTTGATAGTGGTTTCACAACACATATGAATTGAGATAGAAAGAAATTTGTATCTCTAAAAGAGAAGAAGTATGGAACTGTGTCATTTGGAAATGATGGATCTTAAAATGTTATAGGATTAGGTACCATCACTCTTGGAAGCAAAGATGCTCTAGCCAAGAATGTTGTATTGGTTGAAAACATAAATCACAATCTGCTCAGTGTTGGAAAAATGTGTGATCAAGGACACACAATACTATTCAACTCCACAAAATGTGAAATCAGGAAAGGAAGATATGGTGAAATTGTGGCTACAACAAGTCGAGATCCAAACGACATATATGTTTTGGATGAAGCAACTAAAGCATGTCTAATAACTAAATAGGATGATATAATATTTTGTAGCAATGATGATCAACTAAGTAAGAAATTTTCTACAAATATGCAAAGTGAGTTTGAGATGTCTTTACTTGATGAGCTGGCATACTTCTTAGGGCTTCAAATATCTCGGAAAAATAAAGGAATATTTATATGTCAAGCCAAGTACATCAAGGAAATGCTCAAGAAATTCAAAATGGAAGATTGCAAACCCATCCTTACTCTGATGGTAACAGGTTGCAAATTGAGCATTGACGATTCATCTAAGGATGTGGATCAGAGGTTGTACAGATCTATGATTGGTAGTCTTCTATATGTAACAGCCTCTCGGCCAAATGTTATGAAAGCAGTTGGACAAGAAGAAAGAGTCCAAGCAGCACCAAAAGAATCACATATTATTGTCGTCAAAAGAATTCTTCAATATCTAAAGGGAACAACAAAATATGGCTTATGGTATCCCAAGGGTAACAATCTCATTATTGAAGCCTTTACAGATGCAGATTGGGAAGGAAACATTGATGATAGTAAGAGTACTCGTGAAGCATTTGAATATCTTTGCCAGAAGCTTGGGATTCTCCAAAGTACTTATTAGTTTTTCCTTATTCAGAATATAAAGGGGGAGTGGAAGTGTGTATAGGTCCACAGGATGGTTGTCTATCAGGGGGATTCAAAGTGTGTACAGGTCTGCAGGATGGTTGTGTGTCAGGGGGAGTTACTCTTTTCCATTGATGTCAAAGGGGGATATATTGTTGTAGGAATAGGTATCATTATCACAGGGGGAGTACTTGTGTTTCCATCAAAGCCAAATGGGGGGATTGTTGATCAATGGTTGTCATTGATGTCAACCCAAGCAGCACCAGGGGATACCCCGATATTGCATGGTAATTTTCACCTACCAAATTACTATATTCCAGGTCAAGAATATTTTTATGGTTTCTACTTGTCGAGATGTTTCTGTTGATATATGGCATGCCATGTAATTCTTTATGGTTTGAGAGATATTCATGTTTCACGTTTATAACCCTAGTTAGTGGGCTAAAACCCCATGGGGTTGTGGCATGGGTCATTGAAGAGTCAATAATTAATCATTTTTAAGCTCCTAAAATCCCTCCCATGTTCACTTGTTGAAGACCCTCTCAGCCTAAGAATTTATATAAATTGTGATCCTCATATCCTCCTCATGTAGGGATTTATCTACCTGAAACAGGTCATCATGGAATTTTCATTATAATTTTTTTTTTACGAAGGTTCAGAAGCTGAAATTTTTATGAGGCGAAGAGAAAATCCTGAGAAAGCTCTTGTAAAAATTTCAGATCAAGGTGTTCAACATTTTTAGAGATATAATCTGTGGAAGTCAGTGTTTTTGCAAGCTCCTGAACTTCATCTGAAAAAAGTGACCTTGGGAAAATTGTCATAACTCTCTATCTGAGTATCAGATTGGAATTATGTTAGAAGTGGCAGATAGTGCACGGAATGTACCCTTTTATGGATCAATTTTAGAGTATAATGAATAAACATTGATACGTGGAACTCCATACAAGTTAGATATACTGAACCTGTCCATAATTAGGTCATTATGAGAGATTGGGCATAAATCTCTCTTGAAGAATCAAAATTGGGTTAGACCTATGGCATTGGAAAGAGGACTTAGAGGAATACTACAGAAGCACAAATCACATATTGGGGATCTGAAATAACAGAGATACACCATATTCAATATCGAGATCCTAGAAGGCAAGAAAAAGCTAGATCATGTGTTGTCAAGGGCTGCAACTGACTAGACTTTCTAGGAAAGCAACGCAAAGAAAGGTGCAGTAGAGGGTAGCATGACAAGAGAAGAAATCATTTTGCAGAACAACAGCAAGAAGTTCACCACATGAAGTCTTCAAGTGGGCAGCACTGCATATATTCATTATAAAGGTATCATTGTACTAAGTCATTGTAAATGTATCATTGTAAAAATTGTACAAGTGTCTATCTTCCAAGAGTTGAAGAGGTAGTGCCGGGAGGTCTAGGATCATCATTAGGTGGTTGTGTCATTGTTGGGGTTATGGTATAGTGTGTATTCTTCTTCTACATCATTCTATATCATTGTAAAGTGGACCATTTTCCTTGGTACGAGAGTCCATTCTTCTTTTATTCTTATATAGGGTGGTAGGGTGGTGCTAGGCTGGTGCATGAAGTCACCGACAGGTTCAAGCCTATGAAAAATTTAGGGTGGTAGGGTGGTGCTAGGGTGATTTGTAGATTATTGGGTGTTATGGCATCCATTCAGTTCACTACTGAAGAGTCTTGGGCATTGGAGCATCCATCCAGTGGGAACTGGAGAAGAATTTTTTTCTAGATTCTAGGAAGTTGGAGCTTTATTTTAAATTGGAGTTGAATATTAAAGAATTATTAGAAAATCATTCAGGTGGTTTTTTTCCCAGAGAGGGTTTCCACCTTAAAAACTGTGTGCAGTTGTGTTCCTTTTGTTTACTGCTATTATTGTACAAACACTGATAATAATTGAAGATTAACTAACGCTCTAAAAGATTAATAATAATACTAATTGAAAGGAATATTGATTCACCCCCCCCCCCCCAGTATTTCCAACATGAGCAACAATATAATGAGGAGTTTCAGGTTATTTTGTTTTATCTCATGGTGGCTAATATTTCCTTTCATTAAATTGTTCGCTCCTTTCACTGACCTTTTTCCCATAAAGTTATGTAATTAATAGAAGTATGGACTAATCTTCTACATCTATAACATTTGACATTTTTCTTATTGTTTTGAAAATTCTGTTGGTATTTTTCACCTTGCTACTTATCACCTTGATTGTTATTACCCCCCTTATTATAAAATTTCTTCTACCATTACCTCTATTACCTTTACCACCTATAGAAGACTCCCATTGAGAATTTTGGTCTTTTTGTGCAAGGAAAAAGGTTTCTACATTATAATTGGGTGGAGGTCATTTCTTCATGTTGGTTCACCTTTTTTATACCTATAATACCCTTTATTGTCCTATATTTTTGCCAAATTTTTCTCAAACCCATTTACTACTTGTCTATCTTCCTCAAACATATTATTTTTAGCCTTATTTTGTCTATATGAGGTAATTTATATTTCAAAATGCATTTTTTATGTATTCTTGTAAGATAAATAAAATTATTTAATTTATTGTACTCTCTAATTCCTTGGATTGGGTCACATAGATGTTTTAGAATTGTACTCCTACTCATTTGGTAGTTGCCTAGAAATCTGGTACTTGCCCAACAATTCGGTACTCGTGCTCCCCAGCAATCCAGTACTTGCGCTCCCCATTCATTCGGTACTAGTGCAACGTTCCGGTACTCGAGTTCCTATTTTGTCCAGCACTGATATTAGCAATTTGGTATTCGGGCTCTCGTCCAATACTCATGCACTCATCCGACACCTGATTAGTTGCCCATGTTTTGTCTACCATGGTCACCATATTCGTGCACCCATCTGGCACCTTCGAAAAAACTGTGTGATTCTAATACCAGTATTCCAACACTGTAGAATTATGGTACATGATTTCATTTCCAGAATGGGTGATGGAACGAACGACTTTCAAAGGGACAAAGATAGTTGTTTGAAGGAATACCCTTTACATAGTCAAATCGAGATTTTATTCTTCCTCACGCACTTTGTGTCATGAGGATGAAGCCTAATATGTCCATTAATTTCAAACTGTAAATATTTGATGTTATCTGATGTAACCTTGATTGTAATGACCACTTATCTATAAGAGAGGGTATGTAGATGATAACTAATTAGCGAGAGTGAGAAATGTGTTGAATAGAGACAAAGCAAGGTAGAATTAGGATTTTACACAATACTGTTATGTTTTTGAATCATTAAGTTTTGTAATATTTCTCTTTGAAGCAATGAAATGAGTAGTAATTGATGAGTTTGGTGTGTTAATCAATCTCTTAGTTCCGTGAGTTTTTAAGCTTTCCTTGGTATCTCGGGAAGGGCACACCAAAGCCATCAAGGAAATTTCTTCTTCAAGTTATTATATAGTTTGAGTGTTTTAGTGTTTGATGCAATTTCAATTTTGTTTTATTAGTAACAATTCCTTATTTTTTTTGAATGAAAATTGTATTTCTTAAGTTATAAATTTATTGCTATCTTGAAGAACAGGAAGACCAAGATCAGAGATCTCACCATTCATCTAAACGTGCCAATAGTGAATACTCTTATCAAACATTTATTGTACTACTTTTGGTTTCTTTAGTTAATGTTTGAATGTAGTAAATTCATTTCAGTGTAATGATTGAGATTAGTAGCTACATGAAACAAAGTTAAAATCCATATTTATATTTCATGAGCTTGTAAATGGATAAATTGGTGGCCTAATAAAGAAAATGAATTTAAAATATTTTCATTTGTTTATGAAATTATGCTCTTTTGATTGTGTGATTAAGTTAGATTAAAATTCATAGGGTGAAATGTTAGTTTTAGAGTACTCCCTATTTAGACTATACTCTGCGGAAATAGGAACTTGTCTATTTTAGGAACATATAGTCCATCAACTATATTGATTATGATTCTAGGGTTGATAAATAAGTATTGTGGTGATATCTATATATATTATCCATATAATTTCCCCAAAATTTATGGCACCATTGTCGGGGAGCTATAAACGGTAATAGATTTGTTTGATGTTTTGTGAGTAATATTGAGGATTACCTAAGGGCGGAAAGAAGGCTGTAAGACGAGGGGTAAGAACTTGCGTATCCACTTTGGTGGGGTCACTCCAAATTTAGTTTGTCCTCTATTTTGGTAAGTAGTTAAATTTTTTGTTTTTGTTTTTATGAGAATAATTAGAGATAGGAAAGGTAGGTTTGTTTCAGCAAAAATCCCAGAAAATATTTTTCATCTTAAACTTGTCAACCCAACTAATTATTCTAATTACTATGCAATAAAAAATCTAAAGGAGAAAAGTCCAGTGGAAATAGCATAAGAGACATCAGAAAATAATCTTGGAGCAGAAACTGAGACAGTGGTTGAGAAAATTCAGAGTGCAGTGGAGACAATACCTTGGAATATAACAGATAATCTAGTGGTTGAACCATCATTTTTTGGAGGAGAGACATCTCCTATTTCCACAAAATTCAAATTGTGGGAAGGAACAATGGGAGGAGAAGAAGGAATAGTTAACAATCCATAAAATAATGAACCATAAACATTCAGATTTCCAATTCTTGGCATTACCAGGAATGCAACTATGAAGAACATTTCATTGTCATCGTTACCTCACTTCAACACTATGACATCCAAAGACCCTGATTCATTTTTATTTGAATTTGAAATTATATGTAGAAGTTATAATTATAAAGATAATTCTCAGAAATTGAAACTTTTCCGAGCTACCTTGAAAAACTTAACATTAAGATGGTTCATGAGTCTAGGAGGCCACACTATTACATCTTGGGATGATATGAAATCAACCTCTCTTCAGAAATGCCAGGATTACTATAGGCCTAGGGATTCTTGGAATGACATATTTAGAATGAAAAAAAATGAAGAAGAAAGTCCATAAGACTATTTAGAAAGATTCCTTTACAATTACAAAAAATCCAAGCAAGCTTCTCTCTATATAGCCACAATTAGAGCCATTTTTCTAAAAGGAGTGTAGGATGACTACATAAAAGTACTTAACCGCATCAGATCTGGAAATGTTTACCAAAAATAATTTTCCAAAATTTTTGAATACTACAAAACGTACTCCCATAGTCAAGCTAAAGCTGGAAAATGTCTAAGGGAACTTATGAGTTGAGTTGTCAAACCCACCACACATGGTGTAACCATGACAGAATTGGGGAATCTGCTTGACAATTTTAAAATGACATCCTTATTAAAATTAGTAACCATATAGATACCTTCAATAATAAAAGGAGAAAATAATATGAAAACTTTGCCTTAGCTATCATTTTCCCCCGTTGTAGGAAGAAACATCCTGAAAAAGAATTCCCTCTTAATACTTTAGAGGTTTGTAGAATTTGCATGGATAAGCACTCAATAGATGAATGTCCCTCATTACCTAGGTTGAGAGATATATAAAAATTGGGAACAGAACCACAAGATCCATCTTATCCCCTTAGGATAACATGAAGGCAGCAAAACCCCTCCATGTCCTAGGATCCCTACAAGCAGTTCACTCAATCGTAACGGGCTCCTAAAATTCCTTACTCTCAATGGGAGACTCAACCATCACAAGGAAGTTCTTGGAAACAAGGTTGGTGGGGGACTACCTATCGGAATATCCCTACACAACCATACGAAACACATTCTTACCCAACCTACACACAATATCCTTAAAATATTTCACAGTTATTTCCAGGGTTTAATGCAACCCTCCTACCTTCATTCCCTCAACAAAAACTGTCTGTGAACCAAAGTTCATAGCAACCTACTCTACTCATGAATCCATTTCCTAAACAAGAGCTACCTATGAACCCAAACCCACAACAACTTTCTCTTCCCATAGATCTGAGTCAACAACAAATTCTATGAAATCGAAACCCCCCTCGACCTACTCAATTGCCTACACAACCCGTTCCAAACCCTAATAATAGGCCAACTCAACCAGTGCAGAATATGGAACTGAAAACCTTCCCTACTTATATCATCCCTTTAGTTCCAGGAAGATCTTAAATAAAACAGTACATGTAGTAATCATTCAAGAAGAACATCCAACAAACTCACCTCTTGAAAATGAAGAGGAATATTTTCCTCTTGGCGAGGAAGCAAACCCTCCTATAGTATTAATCAATTCTACTTCACAACCTGAACCATCTCAGGAGGTCACCCAACCACCTTATCTAGACATTAGGGGAATTTTTAGGTATAAAATGGGCCTCCTAAGGAAATTATAAAATAATAGTGGAAATAATAAAATAAGATTATATTACATCATCAAATTTTAAAGGGAAAAAAGAAAAAAACTATTTTTTCAACTTATCTCCCTATTTTTTTACTCAAATTTCGAGTGGGACTAGTCGTTGGATGCATAATATGATTCCTCATCCAAGGAGTACCCATGTTGCATACTTTGGATGGACCCTACTACATGAAAAATGAGGAATACATGAAAAACATGATTGCAATCACGTTTTTTCATGTATTTCTCATTTGTCGTGTTACAGGGTCCCTCTAAAGTGTACTCCTTGGACGAGGAATTAAATTTTTCATCCAACGAGTACTCCTGCTTGAAATCTGAGTAAAACCATAGGGAGATAAGTTGAAAATACAAGTTGAAAAAGTAGTTTTATTATTTTATTATTTTTTAATCTTTTTACCTTTTTACCCCAAAAATGATGAATCATCCCCCATGGTTTATATC
The DNA here is from genome assembly GCA_034641835.2 of Pinus albicaulis. Lineage (NCBI taxonomy): Eukaryota > Viridiplantae > Streptophyta > Pinopsida > Pinales > Pinaceae > Pinus > Pinus albicaulis. Next base: position 435,405,479 of record CM076573.1, on the reverse strand, counting down.
ATCATCTTAAATCCTATTGGTTCTTATAAATTTTATTTTGGTTATACATTTTTCTTAGGAGGCCCATTTTAGACCTCAAAAATTCTCTAATGAAGATTACTTGTTAAAAATCCCGAGGTCCTGCCATAATATGACTTACATGCTGAATTATGAAATATTTGTGTAAGGATACCCTTGTTATAGGCCATCAAAGACATCCCAATTTATGCCAAGATTTTAATATTTGCATTAAAAATCTAGGAATAAAGAGGAAGGATCCCCCTATAATAAAAGTAGTTGTCCAATTATCAGAAACCATGTTAGGGATGCCTTCCAAGTACACTGATCCTGGAAACCCATTAGTGACCATACAAATCTATGGTAAATCTTTACCAAATACTCTTCTTGATCTAGGTGTAGCAATAAATGTCATTATTGTGGATATTATGCAAAAATTACAACTAGAAGGCTTAACGTGAACTCAAAAACAATTGGAGTTAGTAGAAAAATCTATCCTTAAACTGATGGAAGCCTGGATGACATAAAAGTGGTACTAGCTTCCTGGGAATATCTAGCAGGATTCTTTGTAGTCCATCCAAAATCCTCCAAACCTAGACATCTAGTAGTACTGGTCCAACCTTGGCTAGCCACTACTGATGCCTTTATTGGATGCAGGTTTGGAGAGATGACAATTTCCAACGGATATAAAAAAAAAGGTTTTTTACTTCCTCACGCCCAACTGGCTAAAGAAGTGAATTTAAGGATATAAAACCCATATGGGGAGGACCAATGCACTCAACTATTGTTAAAAATTGAACACTCTAAAGGCCTTCAAGAACAAATCGAATATCAAGTTTTGAACTTGTTCTTAGCCACAATCAGATGTATTGATTTTCCACAATTCTTTCAAGAATATGAGCATATTATCAGTTTTGAATTTCATAAACATGTCATCCTTCTACAGCCAGATTGTTTGCTGCAACAAAAAAAAAAATGAAGGAAAAGAGTCACTTGTCCATGTTATTGAAATTTACCTTGGAAATTCTCTATTTATTAATTTTTGTCTAGGATTAGAGGAACAAGAACAAATAGTTCAAATGATTAAACGAGAATGTGATGCTTTTGCATGGGATTACTTTAATAAGAAAGGGATTCACCCAAACACCTGCACCCGTCACATCTATACAAATGATGAGATTAGACCAATAAGTTAGCCTCAAAGGAGGATGAACCCAACCCTAAAAGATATAGTAAAATAAGAAATTCAAAAGCTCCTAAATTCTAACTTAATATATCATATTTATGATAGTAAGTGGGTGTCACCACTAGTCATTATGCCTAAGAAAAATGGTAAATGGATGATTTTTTTGGATTTTAGGGAACTGAATAAAGCCATCTTTAGAGACTACTTCCCCTTACCTTTCATTAATCAGGTACTTGATACCTTGGCCAAAAAAAAATATATTTTTCCTTTTTGGATGGATTCAATGGCTATAATCAAATCCAAATTGCACTCGAAGACTAAGAAAAGACAACCTTCACTTGTCCATCGGGTACTTATACCTATAGGGTTCTCCTTTTCGGGCTATGTAATACCCCTGCCACCTTTCAAAGGGATGCCCTCACTATTGTTTCAGATCTAACCCAATACTATGTGGAAGTCTACATGGAGGACTTCACAGTCTGTGGGAAATATTTCCAACAAGCCTTAGAAAACCTATAAAAGGTTTAATCAGATTTCAAGAGACCAACCTTTCCCTTAGCAATGTGAAATATAGGATGATGCTTACTGAGGGTATTGTGTTAGGCCATAGTATTTTTGAATTCAGGATAAGAGTAGACCTTACTAATATTGAAATAATTGCTCAAATCAAAACTCCCAATTCAAAAAAAGAAGTCAAAATATTTCTATGGCATGCCAAATACTATAGAATATTTATTCAACATTTTACCACAATAGTCGCCCCTATGTTTAAAATTTTAACTAAAGATGCGGATTTTCAGAGATATTCCCATTTTCAAACTACCCTTGAAAATCTTAAACAAAAACTGTGAATTGCTCCAATTTTGAGAGGACCAAATTAGAGCCTCTCTTTTCACATCTGTACTGATGCCTCAGACACAACTTTGGGGGTATTTTTGGGCCAAAGAGAGAATCATATTCCCTATGCCATTTGCTTTTTCAACAAGAATATATCTCTTTATTAGGGAATAGATCCTTGGTCCTATTCAAGGATACTCCTTTATTCCCTCTCAACTATAGAGGAGATTCTTCACTTCCTTTCAATTTGGAAGTCATAACCACAAGATTTTTATCTTATCTTCATAAATATATTATCTATTAGTTCTTCATTGAGATAACTACAAGGATTCCTCTTTTCCATTTGTATCTCATCCTATTGAGCTTTTTCCTTCCTAGATATTTTGGATCCATCTTCTTCCTTTAATGTTGTGAAAGGGTTTGGGCCATCAAATTTGCACATCATTTTCCTCAAATCATAATAAATGAAGACACTAGATTGGGCCTTGTAAAAATTCAAGCTAGCCATAGCATCCCTTATGAAAGTAATATTTTTTGATGTAGGATCATGAATTTCAAGTTATCTACTTACACTTCTACCTTTCAATCTCAAGGTGATGAGGTGAAAAACTTGACTACATTATCTTCCAAGGATTCCCAAAATCATTTACTAAATTCTTATTTTCTTTAAATAGATCTTATCACCACCAGTTGAACTTACCTCAACTTTCATCATGTATTTTTACAATATCCTTTTGGGTAGCAAAACAATATGTTAACCAAATAACCGATATCAAAATATAAATATCAAAATTACTTTATCATCATGTCCCCCTTAATAAAAATATGTTCATACTTGAGTCCTTTGATATCAAAATCATTTCATATGATCCATCTCCCCATTTTTTTTTATTTTTTATTTTTAACTGGGTAACAGCATTTTTTTTTTTTTTTTTCTAAATAGGACTAATTCTATTAATTATGAGAATACTGATACAAAACTGCCAGGACTGCTGCTGTGAGAGCCAGACAGTCTGGGTTGATTGACTATGCTGTCCTGAAGAAGTCGGGGCCGCCTAGAGTGGGAAACCGACCCATTAAACATCAGTAGTTGGGCCGCCCATAGGAGGGAAACCGGCCAGAGACTTAGACAAAACATGTAAATAACTTTAAAAACAAAGCAAGAGACATCATTATGCCCAATAGGTGGGCAACTAAAACAGTAAATCATGATGAAACCAGCTGTAATTGAGCTCAAGGAGTCAGCTCTTGTCCTCAGAAGATAGCGGTTCCTCTTCCACCCTGCATGCATATTCATTTCCTGTGCTGCTGTCTTCCTTTCCTCCCTGACTGTCATAATTCATGTTCTGGTTCTGAGCTTCAGTGCTGACCTCTGCGTGAGGAGAAGGAATGGAGCGAGGGTCAAGAGTGGGGGGGGGCCAGCAGAAGGGGGAATTTCCTCACGAAGGGATACAGTGATGAGGGCAGTGATAATGGAGTCAAAAGAAGTACAATGGAAGCGAAGTTCCGCATTCTGAGTGGTCTGCTGAATGGTGGAGCCACGAACCCTGTTGATTGGAGGAGAGGGCTAAATGGGATAGGCGAAAGCTGTTGAGGGAAGAGGTTGACAGTGAGGATTAGGAATATTCGGTGGAGAGGAAAGACCGGGATGCTCAGAGTGAGCAACAGGATTGTCAGAAGCATCTCTGATGATTTGCGCCCGTCTGCGTCCTCTGCCAACTAGGCTACCCCTACCCCTGCCTCTACGTCTGCCACCACGTGAAGATAGCGGGGGAGTGTGGTCGTCTCCGTCCGAGGAGGAGCTGAGTTCAGAGAGGGGAAGAGGAGGAGTGCCAGAAGGGCGCCCCCGACTCACCCCACGACGAGGCCTCATTCTTTGACGAAGTCGGGGCATAGCTAACAACAAATGGCGCAAACGAGGCCTGCCAGAAGGGGGTTCAGGAGAAGGGGAGAGAGCGAGGACACAACCAGGGTGGCTCTGCCTATGCAGGAGAGCAGAAGAGCTGAAAGTGTAATTACCAACGGGGCGCAGATCCTGAGAATTCAAATTGAGATTGGAAAAAGACGGAATACCTGTGAAGGTGACGCTCGAATAACCAGAAGAGGCACAAGCTCCGCAGCAAGGGCCGTTGGAGAAGTGAACTCCCGGCACCGTTTCCAGACAAGCCCAAACACTGCAACGACGCCCCGTATTCGTCTTGCAGCTGGAGATTGCCGCACCAGGAGGGCAAGCGCTTCTGAGCGGGAGCAGAATTCTCGTATGGCTTCCGTCTCGCTGCCCCTCTTCCATTATGAAAGAAAATGCCAAAAACATCGCCATAAGCCTGAGAATGAAGGAGCAGTTAATACCATTGTGTTTCTTCCAAGGCGTATTAATGTCGCGAGGACTGTGAACACGCGAGGCCATGTGGGCAGGGCACGCAAACAGCCTTGGGAGCTGCGTGGGTGCCGGAGGCCCTTTAATTCGCTCAGTCAGCCGCATCCGGCATATGATCCATCTCCCCATTATAAGAGCTCATTCCATGCATTTATTTTAATCAAAGTATGCATGGATCAAAATTGATTACCAATTTACAATTTCTTCCTTGGATTTTTCATTGTTAACTCCCTTTCTTTCTTCTGTAGACTATACTTGATGTTGATCAATATTGTCATATTCCATGAAATTTTGTGAGAGAGTCTTGATATCCATTCATTCGAAAGTATGCCAAATTTATTATTTCAAGCATCAATCAGTCATATGGAAGACTTACCAAGCACATTCATAATTAATTCTTCCTTCATGATTTTTCTATATGTGAATGATTCTCTGGGGAAGAATAACTTCAAACATGCATACCTTTGCTTTCATATAATCATCTACCCATCCTTTGATCAAGATTTCTTCTTAGACCTATCAAATACAGGTTTTATTTTCCAAGAAGAGAAAGGATTTCATTATTCCTTTCATATTATATCTTTGACCATCTGCATTCCTTCATCCTTCAAGAGTATTGTTTCCAAAATAGATGGAATATATACGAGTCATCATTTTCCTTGCAAGAATATCCCATAATGACGATTCTTATAGGATATTAATGATCCTTCTTTGTAAAATGACTACCTCTAACATAATGTTGGAAAAAATGCTCAGATAAACAATAATATGCAATATGGTCCCAATTTTCTCACTTTATTTAAACTAGATAATATTTCCAAAGAAAATTAAACAAGTGGATTCTAATTTTTCTACTATCATGTGCTTTTATCTATAATTCCTTTCCTTTTACAAAATCAAGGCTCTTCAAGAATATACAATAATTCATGCTACTTTACTTCCTAATTAATAAAAGAAAGACAAGAGTTCATAAAGATCCTCATGTAAATGAAACTTGCTTCCATAATAAATATCATTGGGATCTTCTCCCTTCGACTTCTTCTCACGTTGTCCCCTTTCTTCAGCTCTATGAGCTTGGATTCTTTCATTTCTTTCCCTTTTCACTTTAATGTTTGGAAAATCCCTTTTATAGTTTCCATACTCATTGAATCCAAAACATTGAATCTTGGATATGCATGTATTTTTCTTAGACTCCCCAAACTTCCCTTTCCTTTGTTAGGTCCCTATATTACTAGTACAGTACCTTATTGTTGTTAGTGTAACCCCTTATTGTTATTATTGTACCCTTGTAACCCCCATATTGTTTTTATTGTGCCCTTAAATTATTATTGTTAGGTCGGCTAGGATTACATTGTGGCCCCACTAAGATTACATTGTGGCCCCATGGACTCCTATATATAGAAAGGAGGTTTTGTATTTTGTATCATCGAAGAATTGTTCATTCATGTAATGTATTGAAGGTTTCCCCCTCAAAGTGGCTTATTTATAAGGCGTTGATATCTCTTTTATTCTATTTTTGGAGCTGGTTTCACAACATTTGGTATCAGAGCTTTGGATTCTAGGGTTTTCGCTGCTCCAAAATGGTCATCGTGGAATTTTCGCTATAACATTTTTCCTATGAAGGTTCATAAGTTGAAATTATTAGAGTATGAAACTGAAATCCTGAGGAACATTGTCGCAAAATTTCAGAACTTGGTTCGCAACATTTTTGGAGATATGATCTGTGAAAGTTAGGGATTTTTGCAGGCTCCTAAATTTAACTCAAACAGGTCATCGCAGAATGTTCGTTATAACGTTTTTTCTATGAATATTTAGAAGCTGAAATTTCTAGAGAGCAAAGATGAAATCCTGAGGAACATTGTTGCAAACTTTCAGAGCTTGGTTCGCAAAATTTTCGGAGGTATGATCTGTGGAAGTTAGGTCTTTTTTAGGCTCCCGAATTTCATCTCAAAGAGGTTATCGTGGGAAAAGCTTCATAACTCTCTCTTTGAGCAGTGGATTGGAATGTTGTAAAAGGTGGCTACAAGTACATGGAATATAGTCTCCTGTCTATCAATTTCAGATCCAAAGGAGGAAACAATGACACGTGGCAAGTCATACAAGTTTGCTCTACTGAACCAATCCATAATTGGGTCATTGTGGGAGATTGGACATAAATTTTCCTTGAAGAATCCAAATCAGGTCAGACCCGTGACATTTGAAAGAAGCTTTAGAGGGCTACTGCAAGGCTGAATTTCAGATATTGAGGATCTGCAATTATAGAGATAATTCAATTTCAATATAGAGCTCCTCAAAATCAAGTAAAAGGTGTATATTTGTTTTCTCGAATTGCATAAGTCTTGTTTGAAGAATCAAGTTGAATTGATTCCAAGGGAATATTGTAGAATAGATATCAGTATTGGATTATAAAATGGCCCCTAAAAATAATTCAACACCCATTAAGCCTTTATAAGTCTCTACTATGACTCATGAAGACGAAGAATGACAACATGACATATCAAAATTACAAGAGAAAGTGCAACAAATTTCACTCTCGCAAAGAGAAAAAAAAAATGACATGGAAGTTTTGACGAAAGGTGTGGAAACTAAGATGGATGGTTCGAAGAAAGGCGTGGAATATAAGATGCATGGTTTGAAGAATGGAATGGAAGCTAAGATAGATGGCATGGAAGTTGGCATGGAATCTAAGATGGATGACATGGAAGCTAAGATCGATGAAAAAATGGAAAAATTGAAGAATGATCTAAAAGTAGACATGGAAGGTTTGACAAAGTTGATACAAGAAATGTTTCCTAATGGTGAAACGATAGTAGAGGAAACTCATGATGAGAACAAAATAAATGTTAATCATGATTTCATAAACTCTAATGTTGGTGGGAAGAACCACCATATTCCAAAAATGGATATGAGGAAGTTTGATGGAAAGGATATTGTAACATGGATACTACAAATGGAGTAATATTTTTCTCTAAATAATGTGAAAAACACACAAAAGGTACGCATTGCAACTTTACATTTAGAACAAAATACATTTGTATGGTATCAATGGCTTGGTTATTTTTTACGGAGGAAATGATAGCACATTATGAGGATACAAAGAGCAACACCTTCTTTATCCAATTGATAAATCTCAGACAAAAGGGTTTAGTGGGGGAGCACATTGAGTACTTCCAAAAATTGAATATAAGGGTAACTAATATTCCATTGGAACACATGATTGATCTCTTCATAGGTACTGTAAAGGATAAAATCCAACATGAAGTTCATGTTTTGGAACCTGATTCATTGGAGAAGGCATTTAGGTTGGCAAGAAAAATTGAACGTAAAATTATGGAAACAAGGAAGCCTACCAATCACTTCTATAAAGAGGGAAGTGCTGCTACTCCTAGATTTCCACAACCTACAAGGTTGACACCACAACAATTGGAAGAAAAAAGAGCAAAAGGGTTTTGCTACAGTTGTGATAGAAAATACACTAAAGGTCATAAGTGTGCGGAGAAGAAATTATTTTACATAGGTTGTGAAGAGGAAGAAGAAAATGAACAAGAAGAGGATATACACTAGGAACCAACCCTAGAAGAGGAAGAAATGAGTCTGACCATATCGTGTAATACATTGCCAGGAATTACCACTCCTCAAACTCTCAAGATAGAAGGACACATCAAGAATAAAAAGGTAATAGTGTTGATTGATTCAGGTAGTACCCATAATTTTATTCATTGTAAGGTAGCCAAGGAATTGAATTGTTTTTGATACCCAGCACCAGAATGTCAAGTGTTGGTTGCAAATGGAGGAACTATAAATTTCTATTGAAAATGCCATAATATCAAGCTAACCATGGGGGAATATGTATTGAATAGTCCAATGCTTTCCATTCTTATGGGAGGTGCTGATGTTGTACTAAGAGTCCAATGGTTACCATCTTTGGGGACGGTAGCTTTTAATTTTAAAGAACTTTTCTTGAAATTTTTTTCAGAAGGAAAGGAAGTTGAATTATGGGGTATTGCAGGGAAGCCGGGAAAGATAATAAGCTTTAATGTCATAAAAAATCTTCTAAAGAAATAACAATTAGTTGTAATTGCACAATTATGCTCACTAGAAGTTCCAACATCAAAATAATCTATTTCTACAAATCTCCAAAAAGTCTTGGAAAATCATTCCAAGGTTTTTGAAACTACCAAAGGACTTCCACCTATTCATGATCATGATCATGCTATTCATTTGATTCTAGGAAGTGTTCCTCCAAACATCAGGCCTTATAGATATCCTTATGTCCAAAAGAGCGAAATTGAACGTATGATTGCAAAAATGTTAGAGGCTGGTATAATTCAACCTAGTCAAAGTTCTTTCTCTGCTCTTGTAGTATTGGTACACAAGAAAGATGGATCATGGCACATGTGTCCAGATTATAGGGAGCTCAATAAGCTCACCATTAAAGATAATTTCCCATTCCTGTGATTGATGAATTATTAGATGAATTACATGGAGAAGTTTATTTTACCAAGTTGGATCTTCGTTTAGGATATCATCAAATTAGAATGAAAACTGAAGATATTTTGAAAACAACATTTTGAACTCATGAGGGTCATTATTAATTTTTCTTCACACCTTTTGGCCTTACCAATGCACCTTCTACATTTCAAGGGTTGATGAATTCCATTTTCAAACCCTTCCTTAGAAAATTTGTGCTAGAATTTTTTGATGATATATTAATCTACAATAGGTCTTGGAAGGATCATGTTCAACATGTTGACAGGGTGCTCAAACTATTGCAGGAGAAAAAATTATATGCAAAAACATCCAAATGTTTCTTTGGAGTACAAGAGGTGGAATATCTCGGTCATATTGTATCTCATGAGGGTGTTAAGGTAAACCCTAACAAAATTTAAGCCATTAAATAATGGAAAGTTCCCACAACTATAAATCACTTGCGAGGATTTCTCGGGTTGACAAGGTACTATCGTAAGTTTGTTAAGAATTATAGGAGAATAGTAGCACCTCTAACAATTATTGAAGAAAGATGCATTTTCATGGACTCCTGAAGCAACTGAGGCCTTTGAACATCTTAAAGAGTCAATGTGCCTAGCACCGGTCTTAGCTACGCTAGACTTCACAAAAACCTTTATTGTGGAATGTGATGCCTCAGGAAATGGAATTGGTGTTGTTTTAATGAAAGAAGGAATACCCATTACTTTTGAAAGTCATCCAATCAAAGGAAAGTATTTACAAAAATCTATTTATGAGAAGGAAATGTTAGCAATACTGCATGCACTAAAGAAATGGCGAAATTACCTAATGGGAAGACACTTCAAGGTAAAAAATGTTCATGATAGTCTTAAACACTTTTTGGAACAAAGACTATCTTCAGAAGAGCAGCAAAAATGGGTCACAAAGATGTTGGGTTATGACTTTGAAATAATCTAAAAAAAGGGAAGTAAATGTTGTTGCAGATGCACTCTCGAGAAAGAATGAAGAGGTGGAAGCATTGCTTTGTGCCATTTATATTATCCAACCATATTGGATAACCGAAGAAAGGGATGAATGGAATAAGGATGAAGAAGTGTGGACACTCATTCAAAAGTTATAGCAAGATCCTAGTACATCTGATACATTTAGTTGGAAAAATGATTCCTAATGGTACAAATATCACTTATATCTTTGTAGGAATTCCCAACTAAAACAAATTATTCTTTTGGAATTGCACACTTCTCCTTTAGGAGGACACTCAGGATTTTTAAAAAATTACCACAGGGTGAAGAAGGAATTTTTTTGGGATGGCCTTAAATCTGATATTCAAAATTTTATGGTGGAATGTTTGATTTTCTAGTAGAATAAAGTTGAGACAATTAAGACCTCGTGTCTTCTACAACCTTTATCCATTCCAATTCAATGTTGGGAGGAGATTTCAATGGATTTTATCACAAATTTACCTAAGTCCGAAGGAAAGAGTGTCATCATGGTGGTAGTTGATAGACTTACCAAGTATGCACACTTTTGTGCATTATCTCATCCATTTAAAGCAAGTACGGTTGCTACTACATTTATGGACATAATTCAAAAGCTACATGGAAGCCCAAGGGTTATTGTGAGCGACAAAGATCCCATTTTTACTGGAAATTTTTGGACGGGGTTATTTTCTTGTTTGGGTACTCAATTAGCTCATAGCTCATCTTATCATCCTCAATCTGATGGTCAAACTGAGATAGTAAATAAATGTTTGGAGGGATATCTTCGTTGTTTTGTATCTGATAAACAAACACAATGGGTCAAGTGGTTACCTCTTGCTGAATGGTGGTATAACACTTCCTTCCATACTGCAGCAAAAATGACCCCATTTATGGCACTTTATGGATATCATCCACCATCCATCACATCATCTTTAAGAGAAAATTCGAAGGTTCAAGCAGTGGAAGATCACATCGAGCATCAGCAAGAAGTTCTCCAACTCTTAAAGGATAACCTGAATTTGGCACAAAATCGAATGAAACAACAGGCAGATCAGCATCGCAGCGAGAGAAGTTTTGATGTAGGAGATTGGGTATTTTTATGGCTACAACCATACAAACAAATGTCCCTCAAGCAAGCTAAGATGGATAATAAATTATCGCCAAAGTACTATGGTCCTTACAAGGTGTTGCAAAAGATTGGTACTATGGCATACAAATTGGAGCTTCCTGCTTCTTCACGAGTGCATCCAGTTTTCCATGTTTCATGCTTAAAGAAGGTTATAGGTGAAAATATTTCAGTTCAAACAATATTTCCAGAACTTGATGAGGAAGGAAAAATCATATTGGAACCTGAAGCGGTCACGGAAACAAGAACTCGACAACTACGGAATCGATCAATTTCAGAGTATCTCATCAAGTGGAAGAACTTACCCACTAAAGATTCTACATGAGAGGATGAGAATTTTATACAGAAGCACCCAGAGCTACTCAAGCATTGAGGACAACACTTTTTTGAAGGAGAGGGGCATGTTAGGTCCCTATATTACTAGTATAGTCCCTTATTGTTGTTAGTGTAACCCCCTTATTGTTTTAATTTTACCCCTATAACCCCCATATTGTTATTATTGTGCCCTTAAATTATTATTGTTGGGCCGGCTAGGATTACATTGTGGCCCCATGGACTCCTATATATATAAAGGAGGTTTTTGTAATTTTTATCATCAAAGAATTGTTCATTCGTGTAATGTATTGGAGGTTTCCCCCTTGAAGTGGCTTATTTCTAAGGCGTTGATATCTCTTTTCTTCTATTTTTGGAGTTGGTTTTACAACATCCTCAACTTCTCGGTTCTTTCAATGAAGGCTTGAGATATTTGATTTTATTCAGCGTCGTCCTTTTCCTTGTTCCTAAATTCTTCCAAGATACATTTTTCCCACAATTTACCAAAAGGTGTAGTATATTTATTTTAGTAGCCGCTTGTTGAAAAACTAATCCAATCAGGTGGAAAAACATTTAGTACACATACAGTCATCTCAGAATTAGTAACAGTCTCTCCAAGTCCTTGAAACTAGTCTCTTATTTGTGATATATTAATTTGATAGGTGGTCATGTCTTCAATTCCTTATTCTATATAGTTGATTACTTAAGGAAATATTTTGATCTTGTGCACTTATGATGTACAACGTTACCAACTTATCACACATAGCCTTTGATGTATTCAAATCAGCAACAAATGGAACAAGATGATATTTTATCGATTCCACAATGATTCTTTATGCTCTTAGTTCCCCCTTCTTGTACTTTGATAACTATTGAGTCTTATAGTTGCTTGGTTCAACTGCTTTATTCTCTGTGAGTACCAAGTCCATCCTCTTATTTTAATCTAGGAAGTTTGTTGATCCAACACACTTGTTTCTTTCCTTAAAAAATGTATCCATATGATCTTATAGATTTAGACTCTAGAAGACAATATAATAATTAGCTTTCAAGTAAGATTAATCCTTCTTGATGATGTATCCAATTATCTTGATGTTTTAAAGACCTTCAAGGAGACTTCAATGATGCCCTAGAAAGATGTATTCTAGGATGCCTTCAACAATTATGTCTTCAAACAACTTCAATGAATGATTATATCAAGATCCCTTGATGCTTCTTCTACTTTAAGATGATGCATTAGACAATATTCAATAAGATCTTTTCCTTCTTATTTTAATGAGACATTGATGATAAGGTCTTGTTCAAAAAAATCTTGATGTAGTAACCCTTCTTCTAGATCAAAAGTTCTTCCTCTTCTTTCCATGTGTCCTTTTGTGAATGATTCCTCTGGACAAACAAACCCTTATTTGTGTTCTTACAATGGAATTCTCTTGTTCACATTAGCTTTGATACCATATTGGAGAATGTAGTAGGTTAGCTGTTAATTCAATTTCTCCTTTTTCCTTAATATTTGATTGTGAAATTTATTTATCTTCTATTGTTTCTTTATTAGATATTTTCATCAAAAAAATATCAAGAGAAAAAAAAATAAACATAATGGACACAAAAATTAGGCTCCAAGCCATGGAAAAACCCCTCCAAGGGGAAAACCCAGAAAAATTCTTCTCTTCTTATAAAATCTGCTTGAAATGAGAAATATAAGACCCAAACCCTATACTGAGTCCCCATCGAAGCACCAAGTCAACCCTCCAATAATCCCTTACAAAAAAACAAGCATCCAGCTTCAAATCCACCCCCCAACTTTGACCTCTAACTTCTCCCTGCAACTTTGGCCTTGTAGAAACCTAGCTTCTTCACACATGTGGGAGGAGAATAGCCAAAAAATAGATTTATCTTCTTGTCTCCTTCTAGACATTCACACTTTCTTCCTTGATGCTTCCATATTCAGATCGAACTTCTTGATGAGAGATATTGAATTGGTGCTTAATGATGTTGAATATACTCTTATTTATATGCTTTCCTTGAGGTCAAATTACCTCCTTTAGGCCAACTTGTAGTTGCTAGGGTCGGCTTGTTCTTGAAGGTTTATAAGACATTGTATACTCAAACTAAATATCTCTTACATGTTACATATTGCCTAATAGGGTATTATATAAATGATAAAGACTCTCTTGACTGCAAAAAAATATTCTTTTGACATGAAAAAACCTATAAGCATGAAGAACATGCTTTACCAAGAATATCATCAAAATGGAGCATAAAACCTGTTATCACAAAATCTGACCCTGATAGGTTTCTTATCAAGTAGAATCTGAGTAACTCTTTCAAACCAATATTTTGGCTGAGGCTTAGCCTCCTCAACCTGAGAGGGCTCTCTCAAATTCCTTTGACACTTTACTGTGTCATCCCTGCAATTTTTCACAAAATCTCCAACACCCTATTTTCTTGAAAGACTCCATCACTGATTTATCTTTGACTAGAGCCTCTGTGATTTCATGCTCTATTCTTAAAAAATCACTAGACCTGTGATTTTTTCTTTCTTCTATCATTTTTTACTCTGAATTCCTATAACAAAACAGCCTCGCTTGCTAATGGTGATCAACCTCGCTTGAAAAATTGATGAGAGAAGCTTTGGTAAGATATTACCATGAGCTTAGCATTCAAAGACAATTTGCTTGAGTGTTTGCATGCAAACTGCAATATGAAACCAACCAACCCTTTCGAATTTTAAATTACCTATCAAGATGACCCCTATATTCTAAATGATGAAATTGAATGGTTGCATGCCTTAGAAATGACTCCTAACTGACACCTAATGATGAAAAATTAACGGAATATGACTGGATTGGTGATTTGACAAGGTTTTCTACGAATCCGCGATTTTGTAGCGCATTTAGTTCAATTTCAGGGTTTTGCACTACAAAAATAGCAGCGTTTTCGTAGCGCAAAACAGACTTTTTACACTATCTACGCTACGAAAATGTGGTTTCATGTCTAATTCAATTTTTTTTTCAAATGGTTTAAAATTTGACTTCTAAAGAGGGTTGTATGACCTTTGAAACATGAATGAAGTTGTTTAAGCTTTATTTGGACATAAAAATGAGACTTTGAGACTCTAACCCTATCACCTACCCATTAAAACATAAAATGACCACATCACCAATATAAGACCATGACCAGAAATGAAGTAGACTGTCCAAGTTTAGAAAAAACTTTTATGGTGATAACAAACCCATGCTTAATTATAATATTTGTTTTCTTACTTTTATTGTAACATAAGATATGCATAACTATTTGAGTACATTTATAATTATAAAGATTGAAAGTAATTACATTTTCGAACATCATGCAGGGTTATCTATTTTCTCTCAGTACATAGGTTATTTTGATTGAGCCTCAGGCTCAATATTTCTCTCTTTTGTTATTTCAATGTATATTCTCTCATATATCTAAAATTTTCTCCATATTAATAGTCGAAGGCACAAAATAAGTGAAGGATTGTGGGGGGCATTGCCAGATGGCAGTTAATTTGGATTGTGAGTTCCACTGAGCCCCTGCTACCCTTCGAATGGTCCGTTCAATGGCTTGTTCCTTCCAATTGTTATCTTATTTTTTCCTCACTGGCTATGGACATCATGGTGGTCGCGAGAACTGGTAGGTGGAAAAAGGCCAAAATTAATGGGCACTCGCTCAAGGTCCCTATATGGTGGGAATCTATAGTTCGAGGTTCGAGGTCTACCATTGTTCATGGTCTACTGGAGAAGCTTCTTAGTGTGGACCATCAAACATTGCAACATACATGGAACCTGCAGGCTCTGGTTAATGATCATTAGCTCAAGCACTCGGGTTGGCGAGCAACTGTAGGTCACGGTTCATGGATTAATGTTGCTTCTGGTTCATAAAAGGTGTCACTAAATGTGTATATTTTTCCAATTCACTATGCGTGAAACCTCCAGGTTACTATGTATTGATACTTGATGGGCCTCTAAATTAGACATAAAATAAGTCCCATCTAACCTTTCTTAAGCCCATCTACCTTCGTTATGCACATGAATATATATATTAAATATCTTCTTCTACACTTAATAATGTTTTCTTATGCTTCAATATTTTATTAGGAAGATTTAAAGGTAATTGAATATTCCTGCCTAATATTGCTTATTTTTGTAGAATACTGTGAGAATATTTTGCAGACTATGCAAATTTGGAGAAGGAGATGATTTAGGGACTTTCTCCCTGCCACTGGAAGATCAATATTGGAGAATAAATGAGCACAATATCAAGAAATTAGGGAGAAATCTTGGAGAGATTCAAGGGGGTCGTCCACCCTCCTTAACTATCAAAGGCATCCAAGTAAACTGAAGACGAAGTGCATAAAATCTATGTTTACATGGAGCAAAGTGGACTGAAGCACTATTTTCAAGGGATTTGTTGGTAGCTGCCCTATAGAATAAATAGAGAAGAGATAGAGCTAGGAAGGATGCTTGGTCGATTCTATTCCATTTCAGTCCGGCCATTTGATTCAGGTCCATTCAATACAACCCATTCCATTCCATCCCATGCCATCCATTTTCCATTCTATTAGGCTTTTGTTGTTTAAGACCTTCGGGATGTAATAAGATTTCATTGTAATGCAATGAGTATTCAGATGGATTTTCGTTGATCTAGTTCTAGAGAGTTGGGCTCGTGGATTAGGGCCAAATCCATGTGCCTCAACTTCTCTTCCTGTTACTGTTATTTCCTTTTTGTCATTTAGCTAGTTTGTTTTTGTCCATTAGTTATTTTTTTGTTTCTTTCATTTAGTTTATATTTCTTCTGATAGTTTCAAGTTTCTTTTTCGAATTGTTGTTGTAGGTTTTAATTTTCTTAATATAATGGAGGATAAAACTCTAAAATTTGTGGATCTAGACTTCCCTTATCATCTCTATCAATAGAGCTTGAGGGGGGTAGGCTTTCCCACATGCCAACAAAAATTGATTTCTTTTCACTAATTTTATCACGCATTCTTTTCTGTTTTCCGGTACATGAATCCGCATGTTTGTTTGTAGGAATCAGTAATAAATTTCTAGAGAAGTTCACCCTCCCCATCCCACTTCATTTTCCATTTCTACTATTACACTTCTATCCCCTTCTATTTTCACTTATTTGAAATTGTCGCACCCTTTTTATTCCCCAAAACACCTCAAAACGACTAAGTCTACCTTCTATTCCTTCATTTTCACGTTCTGCGGCTATCACAACCATTTTAATGCAAAACACTTGACAAACCATCAAAGTTTGACCTCCACCCTTTTCTTTTTGGTTCTCTCGCTACCGTACGTCACAATTGCACTTCGTAATATTTACCCTTTTCTTTTAAGACTTACCGCTCCGATCCATCAATTGCGATATTGCGATCGCGCTCCACCGCCGAACCCACCACCACGTCACTCATCGCATTTCACACTTCACACCATTTAATTAGTTTTCGTTAACACTTACCACTTCCAACAACCGATTTCGATATTAAAATATCATGTATCGCACTTCACAACATTTACCACATCGCAAATCACAATGTTTACCCCATCACACTTCGCATATTTTACCTTTTTGCAAATCGCACTTCACTCCCGCTCCCAAAATATACTCCCACTTCTTCACCATCGCAATTTTCAAAACAATCTACAGTAAAGCCATTTCTGCGCTATAATAAGGTTTTATAAGGTTTAACCCTTCTCTTTCCACTTCTAAGCCTTGTTTCATGCGTTAAGCCCTCCATTAGGCTCTTTAGCCCTTTTTCCTCCAAACTACAAGCACACTGTATAGATAGGAGCGTGATAGATAGAGTAGGGTGTGTTTAGCTGATTGGTCAAGTTAAGTGTGGTCTAAATTAGTTTCCTTTCTGCAATTTAAATTAGTTTATTTTCAGCCATTTCCTTTCTGCAAATTGAATTAGTTTCATTTTTGTCATTTCCTTTCTACAATTTATTTTAGTTTCATTGAATTGTGACATACTTCACTGAGAACCCTTAGAAGTAGCACCCTTTTATAGAGTGGAAGAGGATGACATGAACATAATGCATCTGCTATGTATATAGCACCGTCACCTCCAAGTTTGTACGAACCTCGAGTTGATAAAGTAAAGTAGGGTAGGCCCTGGGAGTTGCAGCACTCTTAGTGCAATACCAGGGCTCACCACTTTTTGGCGTCGTTTCTCGGGAGGTGTCTAGTAGATGCTTCGATTTTGTTTTTAGCATTATTTTCTGATTTCCTTTCTTTTCATGCCATTTGAGAAATATTAAAAAAAAAAAATACAAAAATATTTGATTTTTATGCCTCATAGGAGTAGGGATACTCGGAATTTAAAAAAAAAAAACTTCTCCAATACCAACCTCCCCCACTTGACCACGTGGTGTAGTAAGAACCACATCACCATACACTTTTGAAGGTAGAAGATATGGATGGATATTATGACAATGAATAAGATATTATTGGGTTTCCCATTCAAGATATGGACATCAGTGTACATATGATAACATCCCTCCATCTTTCCTTCCCATATTCCATGATATGAGGACAGAGGATCTGGAAACATTTCTCTTTGAATTTGAGATACTTTATAGGTCTTATGGCTAACTATCACACACTCAAAAATTGAGATTGTTTCCTGCAACATTGAAGGATAGAGCTCTTAAATGGTTCATGAGTCTAGGTACTAATTCAATAAGATCATGGAATGATATGCAAAAGATATTTCTAGAAAAATACAAAGATCGTGATCTTAGAGAAGAAATTTTTAGAATGAACCAAGAAGAAGATGAGAGCCTTGAGGATATAATAGAGAGGTTCATGTATAATGTTAAGAGGGGAAAATTGCATCATTTAGGATTTCACACACTAAAAAACCTCTTACGTAGAACAATTAGGGATGAGTGGATTGATCTCCTTAATCTCATGAGTAAAGGAGATGTATATCAATTTTCATTTGAAGAAATTTGTGAAACATGAAAGTGCATATCAAGTGGAAGGGAAAGAGTAAGTAATTCATCATCAACATTGGTAAGTCAAGATGAACTTGGAAATTTGCTTCAAAACTTTAAAAAATAAATTCTTAGAAATCTAAGTGAACAAGTAGAAATGTTAAGAATGCAAAATGAGAAAAAATAATATGCTGATATTTTTGTTATCCATGCTGAATCATATTCTACTAAATGTTGTTCATCATTCCCCAGGTTTAAATAAGTTTACCAGGAAGAAAATGGAGAAAGGAAATCACCAAAGAAGCTATGTTATGTAGCTCCAAGGAGACCTTGGAAGCCTAGTCAAATTGATATGATGCAAGTACCCACTTCACAATTTCAAGCTTATTCACATCCATCTCAAACTAATTGGGACACACTCCCTCCTTGAAAACCTTGGCCATCTCAACCCCAAAACCAGTCTTGGCAACATGGTTGGAAAGGTCCTTATTGGGAAAATCCTCAACATCCTCAATATTTCCCTCAATACCCTCCATGCTATCCCTACCTTCCACCTCCACCACAACAAAACCTCAACCACATCCATCTCATATATCCACCCCCACTCAACTACCTATACCACCATTTCCAAACCCATACAATGACGTATCTCAGATCACTTACAATGCTGAGGTACAGCATTATCCTCTTGATCTAAATGGTCTGCATATTAGTTCAAGAAAGATATTTCAAAGAAGATATTTTCTTAATGTCATTGAAGGACAACATCAAGAAGAAGAATATCCAAATTAGGAGATCAAAAGATCAAGGGATGCACTGGATGAAGAGCAGATATCAAAATTAGATGTTGAGAAAGTTCCCTCATGTTTACCAGCATTTCCTCCATGTGTTCAAGAGAACAATCAACAAAAAGAGGAAGATTTGATTGCCATAATAGAAGAGGACATCTAAGGTGATCAAAATCAACAAGTGAACCAGGGGCATCACAACTATATTGAAATATGGTTCCAAATAATCATTAAGTTGCAGCAACACACTCTTCTCCAATAGTACTTGATACAATCCCAGTAAAATAAATTCATCTCTCATATTCAGGTACATGTCAAAGCATGTATTCCAAGTGTGCACATGATTTTATTTTTCATCTTGACGTGTACATGGCTCCATTGGAAGTATTCCTATACTTGAAAAATGTTTTGTTTTTTTCAGGTTGAGTAGGAAAGTGAAAAAGAAAAAAAAAGGGAAAGAATAAAATCTCAGGTGAAAACCTCTTTTGAGGTGTTTGAGATTGGCCCACTGATTGAAAACCTCCATGAGGCTATCATTGGGTTTAAAAAAAAGATAAAAATAAAATATCCTAGGTGAAAAACTCCTTTGAGGTGCCTAGGAATACCTTCTAGTTGAAAACATCACTAAGACAGCTAGTAGGCCTTAAAAAAAAAATCATGTATCTCTCTCTAATGAATGTAGGTGCTCTCCAAACTTTGCAAGCAGAAAAACAACAATTTGGCACAAAAAGAAAATTTGGTCAACACCCTGGTTAAAGGTATTCAAATTTGGACATCCTCCTCCTCTTCTTAGAAGCTCGAAAAGGACCTAAAGCAGATTATCACATGCAGCTTCAGAACCACCGAAGACAACTTCAACAGCCATATCAGTAGCTTCAATATCACCTACAAAAACAAATCAATGGTAAGGCTCATGTATGCAATTATCTAACCCTTTATTCGAATATATTTTAGCTTAATAAAACATTAAAAAGCGTGAGAAGGAATTTTTTTTATACAACCAAAATCAGTAGCAGAGAAACCTCAGCCTTATCTAGCAACTAACCTCACTTTTTCCACCAAGAAAAGGAACAAGACAAAAGTAAAAAGAACTTGAGAAAGTGGGTAGTAAGAAATTCATTGTAATAGAAGACAAGGAATGCCAAGGGATAACCAAGGGTGAACTCAGTTCACAGAAAAAAGAACTGTGAGTTTACTTTGCATGCGATAAAAAAAAAAAAAAAGAAAAAAAAGAAAAGGAGAGAACAAAAAAAGGAAAAATCAAATAAAAGGTGGATCCACCACCTCTTGGCATGCAAAATATATTTTATTAAGGCATTTGAGGACCTCCATGAAGCACCTACAAGAATAATAGCAATACGATTAGCAGGAGGAGCAGCACATGGGCCAATAAATAGAAAATGAAATAAGCCATAAGGCAGGGAGGATGAATAGGTTTCTCAGAGGATGAGAAACAATTTCAGTAGGGGGGTGATGATGAGCCTCTAAATTAGACATAAAATAAGGCCCATATAACCTTTCTTAAGCCCATATACCTTCCTTATGCACATGAATATATATATTAAATCTCTCCTTCTACACTTGATAATGTTTTCTTAAGCTTCAATATTTTCTTGGGAAGGTTTAAAGGTAATTACATATTTGTGCCTAATATTGGTTATTTTTGTAGAATATTGTGAGAATATTTGGCAGATTGTGTAGATTTGGAGAAGGAGATGATTTAGGGACTTTCTCCTTTCCACTGGAAGATCAAGATTGGAGAATAAATGAGCACAATATCAGGAAATTAGGGATAAATATTGGAGAGATTCAAGGGGATTGTCCACCATCCTTAACTATCAAAGGTAGCCAAGAAAACTGAAGATGAAGTGCACTCAATCTATGTTTACTTGAAGCCAAGTGCACTCAATCACTATTTTCAAGGGATTTGTTGGTATTTTCCCTATAGAATAAATAGATAAGAGCTAGAGCTAGGAAGGATGCTTGGTCGATTCTATTCCATTCTGGTCTGGCTATTCGATAAAGTCCATTCCATTCCATTTTCATTCCATTCCAACCCATTCCATCCATTTTCCATTCTATTAGGCTTTTTTTGTTTGAGACCTTCGAGATGTAATAAGATTTCATTTTAGTGCAATGAGTATTCAGATGAATTTTCATTGATATAATTCCAGAGAGTTGGGCTCGTGGATTAGGGCCCAATCCATGTGCCTCAGCTTTTATGCTTGTTACCATTCTTTCATTTTGTTTTTTAGCTAGTATGTTTCTATCCATTAGTTATTTTCTTGTTTTTGTCATTTAGTTAATCTTGCTTCTGATAGTTTCAAGTTGCTGTTTCGAATTGTTGTTGTAGGTTTTAATTTGCTAAATAGAATGGAGGATAAAAATCTAAAATATGTGGATCTAGACTTCCCTTCACATTTCTGTCAATAGAGCTAGAGGGAGCTAAGCATTCCCACAGGAAAAAAAAATTGATTTTTGTTCACTGTTTTTATCACGCATTCTTTTCTATTTTCCCGTGCATGAACCTGCAAGTTTGTTTGCAGGAAGCAATATTAAAGTTCCAAATAATTTCACCCTCACCTTCCCCCTTCATTTTCCATATCTGCTATTATGCTTCTATTCCCTTCTATTTTCACTTATTTGTAGTTGCTGCACCCTTTTTGCTCCCAAAAACACTTCAAAACAACTAAGTCTTCCTTCTATTCCTTCGTTTTCACATCCATTTTAATGGAAAATGCTTGAAAAAACATCAAATTTTGACCTCCGCCCTTTTCTTCTCAGTTCTCTCACTATCGTACATTGCAATTGCACTTCACAACATTTACCCTTTTCTTTTAAGACTTACCGCTCCGATCCGCCAATTGCAATATTGCGATCGCGCTCTATTAACTCCCTGTAATTTGCTAGATTTATTTAGATACAAATGGACAGGGGTAACATCAAACCAAGCTTTGGAATCCAAGGACCTAGCCTTCCTTGATTCAGAGAGGGATCTCTCTAGTAGGTGCAAATATGTGAACTTGTTTGTTGATTAGGGTTGATTTTAGGCTAGATGTTAAATGCAGGGTATTTTGATTGTTTTTGGTTGGGTATGGTGCTTACATAGATTAGATAGAAAACAAGGAAGATTTCAAGTCATTGGGAAATGGAGTCTAACAAGGTCATGATAAGTTTCATCAATGGTTTAAAGAGCATTTTCAGGGAAATTTTAAGTTGGTTGGTGAATCTTTAAGGTTGTGAAGGATCATGGGATGGACATTAAGCTTGAGAAAAACAAGCTAATAAAGGGCAGAGCAGAATCCTTTATATACTTTAAAACTGAGGGAGTTAGAATATTTATAAGCGTAGCAAGAGAATAAAAGGTATAAGAAAAACATAATCCATTCGATTTCAGACTGAAAGCAGATAATCAACCAAGACAAAATTTCAAATGAAACATAGAAAGGCAAGAAACTTATTTAAATTTCATATATTTCATCATCAAGAGCAGAAAAAATTTAAGATGCACAAATAACTATAACCATAGAAGGAGAGAAAACCCTGAATATCTAAAGTTATAACTATGAAGGTTCTTTGAAACAATTAGCTACGTAAATGCAAAGAGCATGATCGAAACAGACTTCTTTGATAATCCTAGGCAAATATGCTTTAAAGAGATGATTCCAAGAACATAGTAGTTAGTGGAAAAAAATATGCAGGGCTAGCCATGAATCATATTGATAATGACTGATCTAAACCATTCAAGAAATAGACAAGCTTAGGAAATCCTTAGAGAGCAAAAAGATGAATTCTCTAATACATCCTAGTAGAAGAAAACATTAAGGAAGTGAAGGAAACAAACAGACCTAAGGTGCCATTAGCAAACATGTCTTAGTCTAAATTCTTTGTCCTAATACAACATAGAAATACAGAAACATATGATAAACTAGAAAACATGAACAAAAGAAAACTTCACCATCGACCAGGCTTATGGATCCTATAAATAGTCCTCTTCCATCAACAAATAAATCAGGGCATGCATGAGCTCCAAGACATCAAATTCTCATCAAAAACTCTAAGAGACTATGTATTGCTCTAGAATAAGTCATAAAAATACAACCAATACATAAGAGTCTCATGCTCTATGTATGGAGAAAATGAGGAGGTGGAAACCCTAATTTAGCCATAAATGTCATAAATGTGCTTAATGACCATGCAAGGCCCAATACACATAATAGATAAGATAATAAATGAAAAACATAAAAACATAACTCCCTAATCAAATCAGGAGTGATTTTTCCAAGAAAATATGAAAAAACCAATTTGTCATTAATTAATGTCTTTTTTTGACTTTTTGGCAAAAGGTTGTCTTTGTGCGTAGCGCCCTTTCAGCAAAAAATAGGGTCTGTTGTAGTTGAGTTTTGGACCCCTTCTCGGCATCGGATTTGGCCCCGTGATGGCTCTTTGGAAATATTGATGAGTCTAATTTTGAAAAATACTTGATTTGTGCTGAATGGATTCCACTGACCTGCTCAAAAATCAAATCTCCCATGATTGCTCTGTGCGCAATGCCTGGCCTGAAAAGAAGGCAGAAAGGTCAATTTTGAGTTGTTGTTTGACCTTTTGAGGGGGAAAAAATGCTCCAATTGACCTAAAATTTTGTGGATATAATTTTGGTGATGTGAAAAATCCAAAAATGAAAACTTTAGAAGCTGAGGATGCACCAATTTTGGTGGGTAGCGCCTAGGGTGCTGCACTCCTAGGGGTCAAAATTTGGAAAAAACAAAAAGTTTCCTGATTTGACTCAAAATTGGTGTGTAGACCCCTAAAGGGGTTTTAGATACTTGCTGAGAAGCATCAACCAAGATCCTAAGGTTTTCATGCACTTTGTTCCTTTTTAGCTCTTCTAGCC
Source organism: Pinus albicaulis (assembly GCA_034641835.2). Classification (NCBI taxonomy): domain Eukaryota; kingdom Viridiplantae; phylum Streptophyta; class Pinopsida; order Pinales; family Pinaceae; genus Pinus; species Pinus albicaulis. The sequence continues at coordinate 435,381,556 of CM076573.1, read as the reverse complement.
CCATGAGGGCTTGCTTTAGTTTGGCATTAGCAAGCATGCTCTTCCTTGCATAGTGTTTGACCATTTTCTTCTGTAAGGAAGGGCCCCTCCTCAACTCTTTGAAATGATTGTGCTCTTATTTATAAAAGTATATGATTCTTTGTGCGCTCTCAAAGTCATTTTCCCATTCTTGAAGCTGGGCATCTTTCTCTAAGAGGAGCAACTTAGTACTCATCTCTTGGTCCTCATTATCACTGTCTAGATCAACAAAAAGAGGCCCTTGAGAAGTCTTCTTAATCCTTTTGCACCTTCTAACTTGTATCTTCTGCTCAAGATTTTCCATTTTTTCCTTTCCGTTGTCCAATGTTTTGGCAGTTTGAGAGGATATGGCCCTTTGCCTTTTAGAGGGAGCAAACACATCTCTTCTCCCTTTGTGATAAGTGTATGTGAGAGGGGCAACAATGGAAGTTTTGGATTTAGTGCTGTCATCACCTTGATCCTTTGATTGATTGAAATCTTCTGCACTTTCCTCACTTTGATTTTCTTTGTCTTCCATGAATCGATTTTTGTCAAGACAATCATGACAGTTGTCATGATTGTCATGACTCTTTCCTTGACTGTCTTGGGCACTTTGATGGCTATCCTCCTCATCATGCTACTCTTCTTCATCATTTTGCTCACTACTTTCATCTTTGCTTTCCTCTTCATCATGCTCACTACTTTCATCTTTTCCGTCATTGCTTTCTTCATGGTTACTTCCCTCCTCTCCACTGTTTTCTTCATTTTCATCATCCTCTTTTCCACTACTTCCTCCTTGTCCATCATTACCTGTCTTAGCTTCCTCTTGACTGTTGCCTTCTATTTGTTCTTCACTACGGCTACTGTCAACCCCTTCACTTGGCAAATTATGGGAAGAAAAAAGAGGTGAAATTCTTTGTGGAGAAGGCACATGGGGAGATGATGAATGAGCGGAGGTAGATGGTTGTGAAGTGGAAGGCAAGTTCTACTGGATGATGGCCCAGGGGTTTGTAAACACATCATGTGAGATGAAGGTTTCCCAAGATATTCCTCGCTGCTCTAGCTGATATAGGACAATCATTTTGATCAGGGAGTGGTGAAAGAGGCTTGACATTTGGTGCTCATAGCTTTTCTTCTTGACAACTGAGGCCATTTTATCAATGCTTCGGAAAAGGCAGTAAGGCAGGTTCATCATTTTGACCTTGGTGAAATGCATCAACAACCTTATATGATATGAGTAGATCCGAGAGTATCTCCCCTCACATGTGAAAAAACTGATAATCTTCCTCATCAATGTAGTGTACCTCTCTAGCAAATGGGAAAAAGGGAAAAAAACATTACAATTTTGTTGATAGCTGGGTTTCAAATAGGGCCCATAATAACTCAACTCCCACTTCTTTTGTTTGAACCATACCTAAACAATGTCTGGTATACTTGTTACTTTGGAAATTATTTCAGATGAGAGCTAAAATTGCACCCCTGCTATATTAACTTGATGATTTTGTAAGCTACAGACAAACAATCTAGTCAAGTGTGAATGGCTGCTGACTTTCTTGACCCCTTCACAAAATTTGTAGCACCCTACATCCTGAAAGCATGAAAGGATCATAGGAGATGAAGTGGAGTGGTGTCTAGGGGCTCAAATATTTTTGCTTTTCCTCCATGATGTTTTGGCTTGGTGGGAGTATGGCTCTCATCACTACTGGTGTGACTGTCTCCCTCTGACATGATGACTGGTCCAAAAAAAACAACAGTGGGACCTTTGGCCTTTCTTTGAGGGTTTTTGGGCAAAATAGGTGGTGTAGGTCAAGTCTTTGCAAGATTAAGGCTAAGGTGAATTTTTCTTTTTTTAAGGGTTGCACTTGGTGCTGGAGGTTAGCCCACAGTTATCTAGATCTCTTTTTGCACTCAAAACCAATTTCACTTGCAAACCCTAACTCAAAGACTAAAAATTGATTTTTATATAGTCTAGGGTTTGGTCTAACTTTGACTATGGATGACCTCCTTGTTTTTAGAAAAGTAATGCTTGGGAGGAGAAAAAGGTTCCACCAACCTTATGCTCGGATTTTTAGAAGACTTGAAGATGAAGTTTCGATTTTTTGAAACTCTTTGGAAGAATTATGCAAAGTCTGCCAGGTGTGTAGCACCTGTGCGCAACGCTGGGCTGATCGGGTCGTCAGAGCGCAGCTTTGAGCAGACTGGGCGGTCTTCTGGGCGCCTTCCGGTCTTTTCTTAGTCTGTGCGTAGCGCCGGGCTCTGAGCGCATAACGCAGTGTAAATTTACACTACCCGCCTCCCTCCTGTGCGTAGCACCAAGAAATTTTCCCAATTTCGCCTGAAAACCCTGCAACTTTCCTCCAACAACTTATTCTATCTTAGAAAGTGGAAAATGATGTGGGGGAAAGTTAAAAGAGGCCCTTTATAGTTTTTGAATAAAACTAATTTAAAAGACAAACCCACTTTTGCAAAGTTAAAGTTTCCCCATATTTTGGGTATGATTTTTAACTGATATGTTGCTGTAAAAAATGCTTTGGGCATATTTTTGCAAAATTTTCACTTATGCCTCTGTCATCTTTTTGCAGAACAATCCTTTGACAAGGACGCTTTTTTTGGGGGTCAAATAGCTAAGATGGAAATCAGGGATGCATTTTCTTTCTTGGGCCATTTTGATATTTTTGTAGATGCCTATATTTCATTTGCTGTTGATCCCTTCTATAGGTCTTTGATTGCACTTGAAAAAAAATTAGCTTCTCAAACTAATACTCTTTGCATGCCCTCTGTTTTTAAGAAGGAGGCTTTGTCATCTTTAATAGCCTTTAAAAACCTATTTATCATTTGTAACAAAATCTTCAATGTGTACTTGATGGGGTTGAGGTGACTTCTGTCTTTCTAGCCTTTGTGATGGTTTCTTGCTTGTCACCACTGTTTTTTTAACCAACCATAAAAAACACCCTGATTCTCTTTTACATACAGGCCTGCTGCCTTTGTCTTGTTTGTGTCTGCCTCCCAGTGATGATAACATCTTATTACCTTACCTCTTCTTATTGTTGATGGAAACCTTGGTTATTCATTGTAAAAAAGTGAACAAGGGAAGTTTTCCCTTGTAGTATTTGTGCTCTTTAAGCCAAGGAGGCTTTTCTTGAATGACTGTTGATTAATTTTGGATCAAATTACTTGATTTTATTTATCTTTAAATAAAATCTCTTCATGCAGGAAGGCACAGTTTTCAGGGCACCGAATCCATCCTATGACTGAGTGAGACCTTAGGTGACCTAATGGGGGATTTCTCTGACTTGGATTTTGGACTGAGACTTAGACTTAGGGATCACCAAGTGTTAGATAAGATCTATGATAGGCTCAGTGTATTTGAAGATCCAAACATAAATCATACTTGACTATCCAAGAAGGGTCTATAGAGACAATTTGAGGCCATCAGTGTTTGGGAGTATCATGTGAGACACAACAAAGCTATTTGATTGGTAGGTTTAGGTGGTAGTGGGGATTTTTAGGCAAAACAAAAAAAGAGGATTTGGGCCAAGGTGACAAGTTAGGGTTAAAATAAATGGCTCGAGCCCATGATGGGTCTAGCGGGAGTAGTGGGCCAGTCATGACTAGATAGGATGATAAAATAGTGAAAATTTTATCTTAAGGATAATGAAGGCAGTGATATTTCTAGAACTCACAATGTTCTATAAATTTTGTTTCTAGAAATCTGGGAATAGTCATTTAGTCATCATCAAGGAAAAAAATTACTGATGACTAACAGTGGCTCCACTTGGGGAGGGCAGCTCCTTTTCAGGAGGTGTCTAGAACTTCAGATTTCTGGCTTTATGGAGACCAGTGCCTTCCTCCATTGGGCATATGTGCTTTTTCTTCATTTGCTGATATTTGTTTTGAGTGTCTGATCTTTGAGATCTGAAAAAACATGATTTATATCAACATCATCTCTACCTGCCCAATCTACTTGCCTAACATTTTTTCCTTCTTTGGGTGCACTTGAACAAGTAAACCCTTGATATATTTTTTTTTATTTTTGAAAAAAAAAATCAAACTGTCTAAATGTACCCTTATCTCTTCCGAGAGTTCATATTAGGCTGATGAACTCTATTTATTTTCTACCTAGTCTACTTATTTGTCAAGATTGAGTTGTTTGACAAATTTTATTCTCTAGGCTACTGACATGAAATTGAAAATATGGCTAAGCCCGGATTAAGCAGTCTGATTTACCATAGGTTCGGGCATTGAAACAAGCTACACACAAGTGTTATTTTTGTACAGAAAAACCTAGGATACATAAGGGCAACATATGTCATTTGTTAAACATCCCTATTTTCCTCTTTGGTTCAGATTTGAGCATGTGGAATTGACATCTCTCATTCCTAACCTATACCTATTGACAAGTCAAAATTAGATGCTTTGACAAGTTTTTCTTTCACTAACCTATTAGCAAAATAAATTAAAACATGTTCAGCCATGATTAGGATAGATGACTGAACAAGCCTTCTCTTTCAAAAGAAATAAGTAGTGGCATTTAGACTTGCACACTTTCAACATCATCATTTTTTGGGTATGGGGCTGTACCTTTCTTTCAAAATTTTCCCTCTTTTTCCCTTTTTTTAATTTTTTAGTGATTTTGACCTTTCTATTCCTTAAGAAATTAATTTTTATGTACAATGAGTAGCAGATTTAACATTTAGGAATCTTGAAAAAAATAGTGTTTGAGCATCCTCCCATTGACAGGACCTCCAAACATTTCAGCTCCATCAATCTCTTGAAAAAAGAAAGCATTGTTACCTCTAACTGAATGAATGATGTAAGGGCCTTTCCACAAATTTTCAAACTTGCCATGTTTTCCCTTGTCTTCCCTTTTTGAATCCCATTTCAAAACCATGTCTCCAATTTGGAAATCATTTGCCTTGGTTGTCTTATTAAAAATATTCTTGATATTGTCTTGTATTGCTTGTGTTCTTTTGTAAACTTCCTCCTTTGACTGCTGCAAATGAATGGTTTGGTTCAACCTCCTTTGCATGTCATTTTCTTCTAATTGTACTTCTTGGAGTAGCTTCATAACCGAAACCCCCAAAGAGGTGGGAAAACTACATCCATGCCATACACCAATTGATAGGGAGACATACCAATTGATTTCTTGGTGGTTAGTCTATCAGCCCATAGTGCATGCACTAGTTTTCCATGCCATGCCTTTTGATTTTGTTCTAGGAGCTTCTTAATGATGTTTACCAAGTTCTTATTAGAGGACTTAGCTAGTCCATTACCCTGTGGGTAATAAGTAGTGGAGTGACCTAGTATGATGTGATATTTATAGAAAAAGTCCACCATTTTCTTAGCTGTAAAGGCAACAACATTATCGGTGATGATCTTTCTAGGACAACCAAACCTGGAAAAGATGTTGGTTTCAAGGAATTTGATAATGAATAAGTCGGTGGCATTTCTAGAAGGGATGGCTTCTATCCATTTGGTGAAGTAATCAGTGGTAGTGAGGATCCACTTATGTTGGGAAGATGAGGTAGGATGGATTTCCCCTATGAAGTCCAACCCCCATTGTTGGAAAGGAGCTTCAACATTGATGTGATGCAAGGGAAAAGGTATCAGTTTTCCCTTTCCATCGAAAATTTGGCACTTATGGCAAGTCATGACTAGTTTGTGAGTATCGGGAAAAAGGGTAGGCCAATAGTAGCCAACTCTAAGGATCTTGTTGGCTGTAGTCTTCCAATAGAGGTGACCTCCACATTCTCCCTCATGTAATTCATGCATGATTTTTTCTGCATCATCTTCGAGCAAACATTTAATTAGCAAACCAACAGAACTCTTCCAATACAACAGTCCATCTAAAATGCAGAAATTTAAAGCTTTTTGTTTTAAGAATCTAGCTTTAGTATTTCACAGAGAAGGAGGAGCATTGAGATAAAGAAGCACATAAATGATATCAGCATACCAAGATAAATTTAAAAACATTTTTTAAATGTATGGAGCTGTAAATTCTTCTATCTCCTCTAACACATCAACCATATTTATGTCTAAAGCCTGGAAATTTGATTCAGCCATAAGCTTTGCAAGTCCTTGTCCTTTAATCAATTTAGTGGGTCTAATTTCTAAATATTATTCTAAGATAGTAGCAATCCACTTGCCCCTTTTACCATCAGGGTCTTTATTAAGTATGTCTTTGACAACTGTGTGTGGGACAAAAGCTATGACATGTGAATGCAAAATATAAACTCCAAAATCTTTCAAAGCTTTGATTAAGGCAAAGGCTTGTTTTTCCATGATGTTATACTTTAGAGGAGCATCCCTCAAGGCCTTGCTGAAGAAAGCTATGTGTTGTTCTTTCCCCATGATGTTCGTTTGCAATAATACTGCTGCCACAGTATGTTTAGATGCAAATGAGAAGATGTAGAAATCCTTGGTGAAGTTAGGGCTGATTAAGACTAGTGTCTATGTGAGTGCTTGTTTTACCAACTCAAAAATTGTTTTTATTCGATATTCCACTTTACTCCTACTTCTTTTTTCAACATGTTTGTGATATTCCTTAGGATTTTAGCAAGGTTGGGGATGAATCTTCTTAGAAAGTTAATCTTTCCAATGAAAGATTGCAGCTCTTTAATGTTTCTAGGATGGCTAATTTGTAAGATGCCTTCTATCCTTTTGGGATCTATTTTGATTCCTCTTCAAAGATGATGTGGCCTAAGAGTTTTCCTTCCTGAAGGCCAAACAGAGTTTTCCTAGGATTCAGAGATAGGCCATACTTTCTACACTTTTCAAAAACTTTTCTCAAGTGGACTAAGTGTTCTTCACCAGTTTTAGAGTAGATAGTGAGGTCAACAAGGTATATGACTATGAATTAACCTATGTCTTCCGAAAAATCTATGTCCATTGCCCTTTGTAAAGTGGCCCCTACATTCATTAAACCGAATGGCATTTTAACATACATGAATGTACCCCAAGGGCTAGTGAAAGAAATTTTGATTTGGTCACTTGGAAAGTCTAGAACTTGGTTATAACCTGAGAAGCCATCTAGTAATTAGATTCTTTGTGAGCCAACTACTTTTTGGAGTATGTGATCCATTTTAGGCAAGGGGTAAGTGTCCTTTAAGGATGCCTTGGTCAAATTTCTGAAGTCAATGCAAAGCCTAATTTCCCCGGTCTTCTTCCTAACTGACACAAGGTTGGACACCCATTTAGAGTATCTGACAGGGACTATGATCCTGACATCGTACATATTTTTGATTTCCTTCTCAACTGAAGGTAACAAGAGGGGGTTAATTCTTCTCAATTTCTGTTTGAATGGTTTCTGATTTTCTTTGAGAGGAATTTTATGTTGAATGATTTTAGTGTCATAGGATTTCAAGTCTTCATACCCCCAGATGAACACATCTTTATATTCTTTAAAAAGCTCAATGTATTTCTGTTTTGTGTGAGGAGGAAGAGTTATGGATAGCTTGACTATTTTGGGCTCTTTCATCCCTCTAATGTTACATTCTTCTACATTTTTTTCAGTGGGTTCCATCTTGGGTTTTTTAGCTAGATCATTAAAATCAAACAACTCTTCTAGTGGTGTAAGGCCTCTTGGCAAGGTGTCATCTTTGTATTGCAAAATCTCAAGTTCTCTTTGATCTGATTTATCAAACATTATTGCAACACAAGGGTTTTGAATGTGGTTTATATCATCATTGAAGGACAACTCTCTTTTGAGAGTTTCATTTTCAGCAAAATTACTTCTTTCAAATCTTACACTCTGTTTTGTGCTTGCAAATTCATTTCTGGATTGCAAAAAATCATCTATTTTCTCATCACTGTCAAACACTTGCCAATGGTTCAAGTTTTCTGGCATAGTAGGCCTATTTTTTACTTTGTTGGGTAAAGAGCAATTGTTGGCAGCGGAATCAAGCTCATTAGCAAGGCAGTTTTGGGCCCCAGGGATGAAAGTGAGCTCATACTTCTCAAAGGTTTTGAGAATATCTAGGGAAACATTCCTATACTCTCTCAGTCTAGGGTTCTTGGCCGAATATTCTCCCTTTATTTTTTTGATGATCAGTTCTGAATCTCCTTGAACCAAGATTTTCTTAGCTTTGAGGTTTTTAAGTAAGTGTAAACCAATAAGGAGAGCCTCATATTCTGCAACGTTATTGGTGCATTGAAAATCTAGCCTATAGGAATGGCCTTCATTTGTGTTGTGGATCCAAACCCTGGCTCCTGAGCCAGCCCTACCATAAGAGCCATCAAAGCTCATATGCCAAAGGGTGTCAATTTCATATTTGTCACTATTTTGTACTTCAGGGTTGCTAGAGTTTTGGGTGTCATTCTCTTGATTAGAGGGCCGGTTTGGTTGTTCCGAGGGGCTTAGTTTTCCCTCATTGTCAGTCATTTGTTCATTTATATCACTTTCATTGTACAATATGAAGGATTCAAGGTCTGAGTGAATGGAATAAACCAGTGTGTTATTTTGGCCCATCTATGCTACTCACCATATATTTCATGTGGGATTCCCAGTACAACCTCCTTGTTTGATTGAAGACTGGGATGGTGGCATAAGTCATGTCCATTTGAAGGCTACCCTAGATTTTGGCGCCCCATGATCTAGATAGAAGCATGTCATACTTTGGGGGGATGTCAACCACAACTATGTCCATGACTAGACTTTTAGCAGGGATTTGTGCTAGATTGACACACAGATCCTTGATCAGGCCTAAACACTTGACCCTACTTGAATCAAAAGAGTACAAGTCTTTGTAAGGCTTTGTGATTTATAGGCCTAATCTCTCCATCACAACCTTTGGCATGAGGTTGTGTGAGGCGTCAGATTGTAGCATAACATTATGAAAATTTTTGTCATGTATGTTCATATTGACATAGAAAGGAGGGACAACTCCTTCTTGATATTTTCCCTCTACTTCAGGGCCAAACAACAACTCTAGTTTATCATCAGTTAAGTTTAAAGTGTCAGTATCATTCCCTATGCTTAACACTTTGAAAATCTGGGATCTATATACCTCTTGCATTACCAATTCAGTAAGAGGCATGGTTATCTTGATTTTGGAAATTTCTCCTTCAAAGATGAAAGGCATAGGTGTCTTTATTGCATTTATATAAGGTTTATCAGCCATAAACATTTCTAGATTTTTGATTTTTTGATTCTGATTTGATGGTTTGGAAAGCAATGTTTTTTCAAGGCCACTAGTTGAAGTACTAGGGCAGATTGAATCATTACTAGGTTGACTGTTTTTATTTTGTTTAGATCAGCTTTCTTAGCCATAGTATTTGTGTTTTCTGCTGTCTTTTTAGGAATATGTTTAGAGGTCTTCCTAACAGTAGTGTTTCGCTGATTTATTTTAGGAACATCTTGATTCTTTTTGCTCCTAAGGTCATATTGCCTATGAACTTCCATTATGGCATTCTAAAATCCTAGTTTATAGTCTTCAGAATCTTCATATGATTTTTCATTTGGTTTTGAAGAAAACATCCTTTGTTCTTCTTCAGTAAGAAAAGTGTTATCCTCATCATCATAACCTATGACATTTACATGGTCTTCTTCCAACTGCTCTGACTCTCTTTCCTCTTCATCTACATAGTTTTCTTGGAAAGGGGGTCTAATTTGTTAGTCATTCTCTCTTTGTCTGATTTGGGGAGGGTCTCTTCTAAAATTCTGATTCCTATTCCTATTTTGAGGATTGGCTTGATTTTCCCTAGGAGGTGTTCTCTCATTTAAATTTATTTTTTCCATCATTCTCTCCATTGTCCTAACTAGGGAGTCAATTTTGGTGTCATAAGAGGAGGTTGAAGGTGTTGTTTCATTTTTATAAGTCACTCTTTTTTCTGATCTCATCCTAGCTATTTTCTCAATTAAATTGGCCTCTACACTCACAACCCCCTTTTGCATGTCTTCTAGAGTTAGGTAATCTCTCTCCCTTAGTTGATAAGCCATGTCAGCATCAAAGCCTTTTGGAAATTTTACTAAAGCTAAGGCTTGGGGAGGTTTCATGTGAGGTGGGAGGGCATTGTAAACACTGTCAAACCTATTGGAGTAGCCTTGGAAACTTTCCCCTGGATTCCTTTTAAGATTGTTATATTCAGAAAGAATTTGAAGGGGGTTTTTCTTGATTTCCCACTTGTTCACAAAAGTTTGGTAGAGGGTAGGGAGATCATGTATGTTGTTGGGAGGTAAGTTTTTAAACCATTTCTTGGGTTCTCCCCCTAATATTTGGGCAAAAATCCTCATTTGCATGGTTTCATATTCTATCTCCATGTAGTCAAAAGCATCATTTATTCTATCTACATGTTTCTGGGCAATGATGGATTCAGTCCCCGTGAAGTGACGGATCTTGGACTGATAATCATTTGACAAAGGTAATAGTGGTTGTGGTAGAGCCAGTGGAGCATACCAGGCTGCCATGATGGGAGGAAATGGTAACAAAGGTTGATTTACAATGGGAGGATTTGCGGGAGGTGGAGGAGGATGGAGTGAAGTGGTTGGCACAGTGGTGGTGTGAATGGGTGTAGTTGAGGTACTTGGGCTAGAAAAATAATTCTAAGTATTCTTGAGATGAAAAGAGATGAAATGATAGAGACGCTGAAAGTCAGGTGGAGTAGAAGGAGAAGCTTCTCTACTAGAGCTTTGCTGCAACTCTATGGGCTCAAGGTCATCTTGGTCAACCCTACTTTGTGACTTGGTCCTGAATAGGTTCTTGGTATGGTGCAAGTCGAACTGAGGATCTTGTGAAATTGTAAGGTGTTCCCGTGAAGAGATTTCTCTATGAATGGTCCTAACAGTGGTTGAGTTTCCAACTTTAGAAGTTTGCCACAAAATCTTTTATGGGTCATCAACTATGGTTGGAGGATTTGGGTCCGGGTGAGATCTGGTATTGATCCTTTGTGAAGCCAGATCTCTTACTCAAAAATCAGAGAGGCTGAAATGTTTGGGACTGTTTTTGGAAGGCTGAAATTTCTTAGTGTTTATTTTACTCACACAAGGTATAACTAGGCCCTAAAACTGATTTGGATTGATTCGACACAATCCTAGGAAAACTTATGGGACTAGTAAGATGAAAAAGGCCTACTGGAGGCTAGTGGAGTCGACAAGTGGATGTTTTTTGTATTTTTTAGGGTATGTAAACAATGGTTTACCACCAAGTTTTGATAAAAATCAATCTAGGGACTATTTTGGGTTTTCTGAGTTTCCTTAAGCAGCTCTAAGGTTTCAATGAGTATCCTCTAGCTGAGTCATCATATTTCTAGGATGGTGAGGAAATTAGTTCTATTCTTTAGCTATCAGTTGATTTTCTAAGTTTTAACTAAGATTTTGAGAATTCCTAAGGGATACCTAGGATTTTTTTGACTCAAGGTCCCACTGTGATTGCCATTATGTTAGTGATAGTGATGAGGTGGAAGATCCACTGGATTTTCTAATTCAAACTGAGGGTCTAAAGAGTCTTAAGAGGTATTCAGGCACCTATATACTGATACATCACACCATGATCGCCATTATGTTATCTCCCCATAATTTGCTAGATTGATTGAGATACAAATGGATAGGGGTGACATCAAACAAAGCTTTGGAATCCAAGGACCTAGCCTTCCTGGATTCAGAGAGGGATCTCTCTAGTAGGTGCAAAGATGTGAACTTGTTTGCTGATTAGGGTTGATTTTAGGATAGATTTTAAGTGCAGGGTATTTTGATTATTTTTGGTTGGGTATGATGCTTACATAGATTAGATAGAAAAAAAGGAAGACTTTAAGTCATTGGGCAATGGAGTCTAACAAGGTCATGATAAGTTTCATCAATGGTTTAAAGAGCATTTGCAGGGAAATTTTAAGTTGGTTGGTGGATCTTTAAGGTTGTGAAGGATCATGGGATGGACATTAAGCTTGAGAACAACAAGCTAAAAAAGGGCAGAACATAATCCTTTATATACTTTAAAATTGAGGGAGTTAGAAGATTTATAAGCATAGTAAGAGAATCAAAGGTATAAGAAAAACCTAATCCATTTGATTTCAGAATGAAATCAGATAATCAACCAATACAAACATTCAAATGAAATATAGAAAGGCAAGAAACTTATTTAACTTTCATAGATTTCATCATCAAGAGCAGAAAAAATTTACGATGCACAAATAAATATAACCATAGAAGGAGAGAAAACCTTGAACATCTAAATTTACAGCTATGAAGGTTCTTTGAAACAATTAGCTAAGTAAATGCAAGGAGCATGATTGAAACAGACTTCTTTGATAAACCTATGCAAAGATGCTTTAAAGAGATGATTCCAAGAACAGACTAGTTAGTGGCAAAAAATATGCAGGGCTAGCCATGAATCATATTGATAACAACTGATCTAAACCATTCAAGAAATAGAGAATCTCAGGAAATCCATAGAGAGAAAAAATATGAATTCTCTGATACATCCTAGCAGAAGAAAACATTAAGGTAGTGAAGGAAACAAACAGACCTAAGGTGCCATTAGAAAACATGTATTAGTCTAAATTATTTGTCCTAATGCAACATAGAAAGATGGAAACATATGATAAACTAGAAAACATGAAAAAAATAAAACTTCACCATCGACCAGGCTTATGGATCCTGCAAACAGTCCTCCTCCATCAACAAACAAATCAGGGAATGCATGAGCTCCAAGACATCAAATTCTCATCAAAAACACCAAGAGACTATGTATTGCTCCAGAATAAGTAATCAAAATCCAACCAATACATAAGAGCCTCATGCTCTATTTATGGAGCAAATGAGGAGGTGAAAACCCTAAGAGGCTTCCAGAAACCCTAATTTAGCCATAAATGTCATAAATGTGCTTAATAGATAATACATGTTTGCTAATGGCACCTTAGGCCCAAGACACATAATAGATAAGATAATAAATGAAAAACAACAAAACATAACTCCCTAATCAAATCAGGAGTGATTTTTCCAAGAAAATACTAAAAAACCAATTTGTCATTAATTAGTGTCTTTTGTTGACTTTTTGGCAAAAGGTTGTCTCTGTGTGTAACGCCCTTTCAGCAAAAATTAGGGTCTATTGTAGCTGAGTTTTGGACCCCTTCCCGGCATCGGATTTGGCCTTGTGATGGCTCGTTGGAAATATTGATGAGTTTAATTTCCAAAAATACTTGATTTGTGCTGAATGGATGCAATTTACCTGATCAAAAATCAAATCTCCCATGACTGCTCTGTGCGCAGCGCCTGGCCTGAAAAGGGGGTAGAAAGGTCAATTTTGAGGTGTTTTTTGACCTTTTGAGGGGGAAAAATGCTCTAATTGACCTAAAATTTTGTGGGTAGACTGTTGCTGTTGTGAAAAATCCAAAAATGAAAACTTTAGAAGCTGAGGATGCACCAATTTGGTGCGTAGTGCCTAGTGTGTTGCGCTCCTAGGGGTCAAAATTTGGAAAAAACAAAAAGTTTCCGGATTTTCCTCAAAATTGGTGTGGAGACCCCTAAAGGGGTTTTAGATACCTGATGAGAAGCATTGGCCAAGATCCCAAGGATGTCATGCACTTTGTTCCTTTTTAGGTCTTCTAGCTCCATGAGGGCTTGCTTTAGTTTGGCATTAGCAAGCATGCTCTTCCTTGCATAGTGTTTGACCATTTTCTTCTATAAGGCAAGCCCCCTCTTCAACTCTTTGAAATGCTTGTGCTCTTCTTTATAATAGTATATAATTCTTTGTGCCCTCTCAAATTCCTTTTCTCATTCTTGAAGCTGGGCATCTTTCTCTAAGAGGAGCAACTTAGTACTCATCTCTTGGTCCTCATTGTCACTGTCTAGATCAATAAAAAGAGGCCCTTGAGAAGTCTTCTTAATCCTTTTACTCCTTCTAACTTGTATCTTCTGCTCAACATTTTCCATTTTCTCCTTGTCTTTGTCCAATGTTTTGGCAGTTTGAGAGGAGATGGCCCTTTTCCTTTTAGAGGCAGCAAACACATCTCTTCTCCCTCTGTGATAAGTGTATGTGATAGGGGCAAAAATGGAAGTTTTGGATGTAGTGCTGTCATCACTTTGATCCTCTGATTGATTGACATCTTCTGCACTTGCCTCACTTTGATTTTCTTTGTCTTCCTGTTGAAGCCTAGAAAATCTTTACTTCAAACATCGGGGAAAACCACCCGGTCGGGACCTTAAGGCAACTCCTTTTCCGTTTGGTATGGTGGCTCTGACTGGATTTAAAGGACCAATTTCCTTGTAACTAAATGGATTAGATTGGATGGGTGGAAATGGGACTAAACTAACTGAAAATAAAACTATCTAATTTAAGCTAAATGCTGATAAAGAAATTCTAACATTAACCCGGGTAGCTATATATGAAGACAACTTAAGATTGTTCCAATTCAATAATAACCATGAAAATGTATTATTAATTAAATTGAAATGTGCAGAAACAAATAAAGATAACTCTGTTTAAGAAATTAAACAGAGTTATATAAACATATTGCATTCATCATTGTATACCATTTACATGTAACTATGAAAAATAACGTTTCAATTATACTCAGAAATGATATATAAAAGGAAACGTTGTGAAAACCAATATACATATAAATGATAGCAATTTTAAAACGAATATCATAAAACAAAAGAGATCAACAGTAAACAGATAGAAATACCTTGCTCATCTTGATGACTTCAAATGCAATCTGATACTCTATCCAGTAACTATAATGCAAAACCAAATTCCAAGGTACAGAAATGCAACACTTCAAAGATAATTTCTCATGAAAATCACCAGATGTGATCCTTTTTCAAAAAATATATAAGACAATGGAGTACAGAAATGAAATCTCCAAGTCCAAAAATATTAAGATCTAGGACCCCTCTCTAAATGCATGAGAGGGGTTTAAATACTACTTAACTAACTCTAAAAATAGTTTATTACAAAAAATAAGGATTCGGTTCAATGACCGTCCTTTTCCTAGGCTAAAATACAGTGAAATTAAAACTAAATCTATCTATCTATGAAATTGATCTTTGCTCTTGCAGGCATCCAACATAGTTTTGAGAAGATGCGATTGACCGACTTCAGAATTCAACTATCCTGAAAAGACAGAGTCGGCAAGCGTAGGAGCAATCTTCTCTGTAGCATTGATAATACAATTGAGTGCACTGTGCTGACTGTGTGGCTTCACCAAGTACATCCAGTATGAGTCCCAATTCAATCTTGTCAGCCCTTGGATGGATTTTTCTCTTTCTTCTGCCTTTTGCCTCCATTCTGCTTGCAATTGATTTGCTTGTGGGAGATAACCTGGAACAATTTCAGAAATCAAGTTAGATTTGTGTAAATTGTCATTTACACAATCAGTGAGAGTGTTTGCCGCTGTAGATGCCTCCTCTGCTGCCCTTTCTGCTCTTCTGATTTGTGCATCCCAATTATTGAACAATATTTCTTTGTGGTTTTCATTAATGATGGGTGCACCAGCTTTTCTGCCTTCTTCTGTCTTTTGCCATGCTAGATAATCATTGATCTTTTCATTAATCAAATCATAATCATTTCGTAGATCTACGACATGACTTGTGATTTTATCGCTTTCTTGGCACAAAGAATTCCATTGTAATATTTTTTGGCAGAAAACTTCCTCTTGTTGCAGTAGTTGATTGTTCAAAGAGATGGTTTCTGAAATGAATTCTGGAAGCTTAGGATCATCCTTATGCTGATCTTGGATTTCTTGAAGTTGTTGTTGTAGCTCTTCAAGTTTTAATTGTGCTTCCTGATTGGCCTGTACCTGTTGCAATTGCTGTTGCAGAGCCTTTAGCTGTTCTTCTTTTTCATCTAACAAAAGTTGTATCTCAACTGCTTTATCAATTTTTGCAGAAGCATAAGCTCCTGTTATTTGAGATAACTTAGTGAGATTATGAGTAGGCTCTGTGGCAGGATCTTTCCACAAAACATCTACTTTTTCTAGTTCAGTAGCAATTGCACTTTCTATTTTTCTCTTTTTCCTTTGTCTCTTAAATCTTTTGTCATACCTCCCTGGCCACAGGTCTGATAAGAAATTTCCCGGGCTACAAGTCTATCTGGAACATATAAGGGTAAAACATGGGGAGAAGCATAACTTCCAAAAACCCTAATATAGGTGAACAATTCCTCCCCAAACCATCTTGCGACGGGGAGATTATCAACCTCTGTTTCTGAGGATAACCTCGGGGCATGCTTATTATACAATGTTCTGTACAATGGCAGCATTATTCCATGACAAATTTGATAAAAATGGGGGATAAAATCAGACTCCCATAGTTCTTTATGGTACACATGAATGGGCAAAGGGTCGTGGATAGTCCATTTCCAGCCCATTACAGGGAATTTAGAGACATAACAGATGGCGTCCATAACATAAGCAGATAAATAAAAAGGCGGATAAACCCGCTGGGAAACATTTCGTTTAGACCGGTATTGAAAAATAGCAGTGGTCAAAGTATCAATTAGGATTTTGGCCCAATCTACAATTGTAGAATTAACAGCCGCATTCAACAAGAGAAGCCATTCAGGTAAGATCATATTTATGTCAGGCTTTCCAAAAAGCCTGCATAACATGGCAGCAATAAAACAGTAAGGAGAGGTAAGCGAACCCGTGCTGTACATACCTTGTTTGTTCTTCTTCAATGGTTCACTTCTTTTGGTCCACTCCTTTGTGCATTCTACCAAATTTGAGTGTTCTTTTGCAAACTCTTCCATAAATTTCCTGTTGAAAGTTGCCTAAGGTTCTGGCAGCTTATACATTAATCTTATATCTTCTATGGTGAATGACCCAATTAGCTCTTCCGATGGAGTTCTGAATTGTCTGTCTGAAATATCTGTGCTATCCAGCACCCATCTCACCATGTCTGTATATGGGAGAATCCTTGGTCTTGCTGCTATTCTATGCAGAAATGAGCAAGCCAAGTCTCTAAGGGTTGCTTCAGACGTATCCTTTGAACCAGCTGTAGCTGCAACTTTTATCACCACAGGGTTTTCATCTTCTAACAATTTATACATTCCCTCCCAAGTAGATATACCGGCGTCCTTGTTACAGGCGGTGTCTGCGTATAGCGAAGCCATTTATTTGTTCTCAGAACTTGAGCTCTTTTCCTTCTTACCCATAATGTTTAGCGGAAGCTTTGTATAGTGGTTTGCTCCTTCGTGCCTGCGTTTTACGAATAAATGAGAGTAATGACATAAGAAAGGTGATGAGACTATTTTGAATGTGAAAGCGGATGAAATATAATATTTAAATTGTGAAACGACTTTCAATCTAAACACAATCTCTTTTCACATTAATAATCAATCCAATCATTTAATATAATCATTTAAAGCGCATAACGGATTTGACATGTGGGAGGATTGCCTTGGGATAGTGCACCTGCATGAATCTGTGACATTGCGATTTGCGATTTGCTGCGCAATATCGCAATATCGCAAAATGAAATCATCACAGTCATACAAATGGCGCAAAAACAGGAATTGCGCAATAGCGCGAAGCGCATATCGCAAAAATCACAAAAGTGCATATCGCAATAGCGCAAAATCGCAAAAGCGCAGAATTGATAAGAGCGCAGAATCGCAAAAGCGCATGATCGCATATTTGAAAAGGGCGCATGGCGCAGAATCAAAAAAGCGCATATTTGAAAAGAGCGCAAAAGATATTCATTAATCATTTCTGTTTTCTGCGCTATGCGATCTGCGATCCATGCGTTTTTATATATACTATTTTCGTTATGGATGCGCTATATTGTTTCAAGAGCAATTTTATTATAATCTATCATAAACTTAAGTGTTTCTAAATATTCTTTCTAAGGGATTTTTATAAGTTTATGATAGAAAGTTTTATTTGAAAGGCAAACAAATCCTAATTGATTTTTTTGGATTTTTTAACTAAGGGTCCTCATTTATTTAGTATTATTACTAATAATAAATAAAAAGGGGGGTTGTTGCTGGTCACAACAATTGGCGATTCACTGGATGAAACAGTTATCTCTGAAAAAATAAAATGAGCATTCTATCTTTAGTAAGTAAATATTTTTAAAGATAATAAAAACTATCTTATGATAATTCAAATAAAATGTAACTATGAAAAAGAAATAAAAATCATTTCATAATTTCTTTCTAATTTCTTAAGAAATAAAACATTTTGGGTTATATCAAGCTTTGATTGGCGTTAAAAATGAAGTAAGTGGATCTCTCCAAGTTTTGGTTTTATAATATACTCTATTGCCATAGGTATTGCCTCTGCTGCTAGCAAACGTTCATAGTCTCGACAGGGTTACCTTTAAACCATTAACCATTCATTGTCCCATCCAACAAAAATTATGACTTTTTAAAAGATAAGTTCATAAGACCTATTATCTCATGTTTTTTGTCTTTTATTTATTTTTATTTTAAGAGTCATTGTTCTGGTTTGGTACCCAGTTATTAACAATGCCATTCACTAGTTATAATCAAACTGAACAAGATGGCTCGTGATGAGACCCCTTGTCTTATATTTATAAGCCATTACCCTGTTTTGGTATGCAGTATTGGTAATGTCAGTTTTATTACTCCTTATGAATATGGTAAGTCGGCTCGTAATGAGACCTCTTATCTCTTAAAATTTTCGTATAATTTCTTAGAATTACATTCTAAAAATTTCTTAGAATTACATTCTAAAAAATCACAACTTAAATGGATGGGGTGAAATAGTTTTATCCTTAAGAATCAATGGATGACAATTTTCAGAGTTTTTTGAGTTCCAAAACTTTGAAAAATATCTTTACTTTTATAGATAACCTTTCTCTGCTTAATAAACCTTATAATGATTTACATTTTCCTCAAGTTTTCAAAAGATCAGTAAATGAGTAAAATAGTCTTTTCAAAGTTTAACATCTTATTTTAAACTATTCAAAAACTGTAATCATTACTTTAAAAAATTTTATTTACACAAAATAAATATTTATAATATTTTTCCGAAGAAATTTTCTCAAATAGTAAATAGTCAATCAGAGACCCATAAACAATCTTTATTTGTAAAAACAAAAACAATCAAAAAATTTGCAGAAATAAATATATACAGTTTAAGAAGGGGTTACCTCCTTATGAAAAGAATTTCTTCAAGATAAGACAATTTACAGGAAGAGACTCTCTCTTACCTGTTATATCTTGGAGTATAAATGTATTTGAGCTTATCTTCTCAACGATTTGAAATGGTCCAAGCCACATTTTCTGAAATTTGGTATGTTTACCCTTTTCTTCGTGTGCTTTATCCCATTTCAAAACGAGATCACCAATTGACAAAATTTTTGAGCCGGTAGAACTTGCATCAAAAGAAGATTTTACAAGCTGTTGATGTTTTTCATGAGTAATTTTTTATTTATCTCTATCATCTTCTAATTTAAGGATTTGATCATATCTCAATTGAATGGATGATGAAGGATTTTCTTCAATAAATTTCACTAGGGTTAATGATGGAAGTGTTAAGTTTGATGGTATCACAGCTTCTTTTCCATAAACCAGATTGAAAGGTGAAGTCCCTATTGAAGCTTTTTCAGTGATACGATCAGCCCATAACGCAAAGATTAAAGATTTGTGCCAATTCTTTTGATTTTGATCAACGGTCCTTTTAATGATTTTGATAAAGTTTTTATTAGTGGATTCAGCCAAACCATTACCTTGTGGATAATAATTTGCTGAATATTTTAATTTAAAACCTCTTTTGACTGCAAATTCAATTAAACTATTTCCAAAGAAGTAAGATGCATTATCAAAGACAAGAGCTTGAGGTACACCAAACCTGGTTATGATGAATTGATCTATGAAATCAATAATTGCATCAGAATTGGCTACCTTCAATGGGATTGCCTCTACCCATTTCGTAAAGTAATCAGTTGCAGTAAGGATGTACTTGTGATGTTTGGAAGAATGAGGTACTATCTCACCAATAATGTCAAGCCCCCATTGTTCGAATGGTTGTTCAATAGTTACTGGTTGCAAAGGAAAATCTAGTTTCTTTTGTCTTCCACTTGCATTTTGACAAATTTGGCACTTCCTTACGTAATCTTGCGTATCTTTAAAAAGGGTAGGCCAGTAATAACCAGCACGAATTATTTTGTGAGCCGTGGTATCACCTCCAAAATGCCCTCCTGCTGGTCCATCATGTAATTCCTGCAAAAAAATTTCAGCTTCAGTCTTTTCCAAACATCTTAATAAAATTGAATCATAATTTTTTCTAAATAACACATTATCAATGATCTGGTATTTAATAGCCTTTAACCTTAAAGCGTGTTTACTCTTATAGCTGAGATTAGAAGGAGCATACCCATTTTTCAAGTAATAGATAAGATCAGCATACTAAGATCCAGAGTTTGTAACACTTATCTGACTTACTTGAATATCTTGATTTGGATCTTGATCTTCTGGTATATTATGAGCTCCTGCCAATAATCTACAAAAACCTTGTCCTCTAACAATCTTATCTGGTTTAATATCAATATCACATTCTTGCAAGGCTGTTACCCAGTTAGCTCTCTTTTCTCCT
Source organism: Pinus albicaulis (assembly GCA_034641835.2). NCBI lineage: Eukaryota > Viridiplantae > Streptophyta > Pinopsida > Pinales > Pinaceae > Pinus > Pinus albicaulis. The sequence goes on along the minus strand of CM076573.1, from coordinate 435,361,066 downwards.
ACTTCTTTTTGAATTAATAATTGCCTCACTGCAAAGAATGGGACAATGATTTTTGTATGTGTTTTCAAGAGAAAATGTCTGAAATGTTTTATTGATTTAAACACAGCAAAGGCTTGTTTTTCAACATCGGAATAATTAAGCTCAGCTCCTTGCAGATTTGAGCTAAAGAAAGAAATAGGTGCTTCGATTTCTTGATCATTGAGTTGTGTTAAAACGGCTGCATAAGATGTTTCAGTGGCCATAGTATACAAAGTAAAATCTTTAGAAAAATCCGGAGTATTCAATGTTGGTGCATTAATAATCGCTTGTTTGATTGAATCAAAAGCTTCTTTTTCTTTATGCGTCCATTTGAATATTGAATTTTTCTTGATCATATTTTGCATAGGTAAAACAATTAAAGAAAAATCAGGAATAAATCTCTTAACAAAATTGATCTGTCCAAGAAAAGATTGCATGGATTTTTTGTTATGTGGTAAAGAAATATCAGAAATTTCTTTCACTCTATCTGGATCAATATATATACCATCTTTTGACACAACAAATCCTAAGAGTTTTCCTTCATCTAAAGAAAAGAAAGATTTCTTGGGATTTAAGGAGATACCAAACTTTCTACATCTTTCAAATATTTGTTTTAAATCATGTAGATGATTGGCTCTCTTTTTTGAAAATAATGTTATGTCATCAAGATAAACAACAACTGATTTATTGATCAGACCTTTGAATGCTATGTCCATGGCTCTTTGAAAAGTTGCTCCTGCATTTATTAGACCAAAAGGCATTTTCTGATAAGCATAAGTTCCCCATTTTGTTTTGAAAGTTGTTTTCAATCTGTCATCTGGGTGAACTAAAACTTGATTATAGCCTGAAAATCCATCAAGAAAAGACATAAGTTCAGAACCAGCTACCTTTTGAAGTATTTGTTCCATGGTTGGCAATGGGAAATTGTCTTTTAAACATGCCTTGTTTAAATTTCTGAAATCAATACAGATTCTTATATCACCATTCTTCTTTCTTACAGGTACCATATTGGAAACCCAATTTGAGTGCCTGACTGGAAAAATGATTTTGGCTTTCAAAAGTTTATTAAGTTCTGATTTGATTTGACTTTCGAGATTTGGATGTATCTTTCTCAACTTCTGTTGAACAGGTTTAACATCAGGAAGCATTGGAATCGTGTGTTGAATAATTGAAGTATCATACGTTTTTAGATCATCATAATTCCAAGCAAAAACATTTTTATACTTGTTTAGCAGTTTAATGAATGCATTCCTTTCCTCTGGTGTTAAGTTGAGTCCTAAGTTAACGTTTTGAGGTTTAGAATCAGAACCAAGATTTACTAATTCAAACTTCAAAGTGGAACTTTGAAGTTTTGAATTAACAACTTTCTTGAGTCTGTCTCTAATGTCATATAAATCCTCTAACTTAACAACAGATTTTGGAATGGGGTTTTCATTACCTTTTAGAGAAATTTGTAAATCATGATCATCTTCGTCAATAATTTTCTCATCATATGATTTCTCTGAAGTCATGAAATTTAGAATATCTTGATCATGATAGAAAACTCTCCAATTTGTAACATTATCCGGGACAGATGGACGAAAAATCAATTCTACAGAAAATCTACCAGGACTGCAATCTTCAGCAGGTAAGAGTTTATATGCAACATTAGCTAACAAGTCAGCTGATGTATTCTGATTCCTAGGAATAGGAGAAATATTGAATGCTAAAAAATGAGTGGTGAGTTCTTGTACTAGGGTTTGATAGTGTTTAAGATGTCCTGAAAGGCAATGAATAGTATTCCTAACTTGTTTAATAACAATTTCAGAATCACCAAAAACTTTCAAGTATTTAACATCTAACCCTATAGCTTTATAAAGTCCTTGAACCAAGGCTTCATATTCTGCGGTATTATTAGTACACTCAAATTCTAATCTACATGACAGCATGGTTTTCTCCCCATTTGGATCAATTAGGATGCATCCAGCTCCAGCTCCATCACTAGATTTCGATCCATCAAAATATAATGACCAAAATAAAGACTTATCTATTGGCTTATCTACAATTACATCCGAAATATTTACAATTCTAGAAGTATCGGATTGTGAAAAATTTTCTATCTGAGAAACAAAAGTATTTACAGAAAAAGGTGATTGAGGAGCTTTAAAATTTCCAAGAAATGATTCAGCAGAATAACCTCCAAGAATATTGTTGTTGAATGCCACAGGTTCATTAGGTTGTTCAAATTCAGTGACAGTATGTGTCATATGTTTTTCTCGTTCAATCTTGATTTGATTTGGTTTCCCTTTGTAGGGAAGCCACATGTGCGAATAATCAGTCGAGATATAACCGTTAAGTTTTGCAGACCAGTCCCTGCTCAAGATTAATCCATAGAATTCAGGAATATCAGCAATCAGAATATCAATTCTTTGGACAATCCTAGGATCTAAGGCTAATCTGATTGTGACTGAATTGATTTCTCCTACAACTTGAACTTTAGAGTGATTCAACTGAACGATATGAACTGCTGATTTCTGTGGTTCGATATTTAATTTAGCACAGACAGAAGTAGGCATTATATTGGAGGAATCTCCAGAATCAATCAAACAATTGTGCAGATTTTTATTGTACATCTCATAAGTCAAAATAAAAGGAGGAGTTTGAGAATTTGACTTTTCCCCAATGAGCACAGTATTAGTAGCATCTACCTTATCTGGTGGCTTTCCAGTTCCTCTTGCTGCTTTTGCAACTACGCCACTTGGTAAAGGAGCAATTGGTGTAGCGTTTAATTCTTTTAATAGCAACTTTTGCTGATGTTTCAGTTTGCTGAGTTCATGTAAAGAAATGTTGGCTTTGATCTTTTTCATGTCTTCAACAATATTGTATTCCATAGGATCTGATATTACTAAAGTTTTCGTTGTTGATGTGAGAGGATTAGAAGAAGATGGTTGATTTTGAGTAGGTAATTGAGAAGTTTTCTTTACAATGGGTTTGTCTTTGGTACTTGGAGTCGTAGTTTTCTTTTTTGGAACTGTTTGCACTGGTTCTGCTGTAGATTTACTCCTAGTACTTACAGGCATAGCTTCTTCACTATCAGAATTAGGGAGAATAAAATCCCACATTCCATTTAATTCAGCTATCTCTTCATTTTCGTCTTCTTGGTCTGATACTACAGATGTATCTTCTTCTTCTTCCTCTTCTTCTGATTCTGCATTTGAAATTGTATTAGGAGGTTTAGATTCAACTTGGTTCCTTCTGAAATTTCGGAATGGTTTCTTGGTAGAAGTTTCAGCTACTTGTTTTTTAATTTCAACCATTTCATTTGACATGGTTTTAAGAACTTTCTGTAAACCTTCCATGTCATATGGATCTTTGGTCTTTTTCTTTGAATCATCTCTGAAGCTGACCTTCTTTGACTTCCTTTCTTCAAGAGCATTTTTCTTTTCCAGAGAAGTGATACGTTTTTCCACTGCAATAGCTTCTTTCATATTCTCAGCCAATGTAGGCTTTGCAGCTCTGTCTACGAAAATTGCTATGTTTGAGGGTAAGGCAGTTATATACCATTCGATTCTGACTTGTTCACTGGGTTGTGAATCTGTATGAATTTTCTTAAAAATTTTGTTGAATCTAGCATTGAATTCTTTTATAGGTTCTTTGGGTTCTATTTTCAAATTTGAGAGATCATTGAGTAAAGTTGCAATTGATCGGTCATCTCCAAATTTGGTCAGAAAATGATCTACAAAAATGTCCCAACTCGTTATAGATCCTGATGGTAACGAAAAGTACCATGATCCTGCTACTCCCTGAAGAGTATATGGGAATAATCTAACTACAACATCTTCGTGTATGACTCCATTCAAATTAATAGCCAGCATAAAGTTATTGATATGTTCTTCAGCTTGAATGTTAAGATCTGGGCTAAACTTTGGAAGCCATTTTCCAAGATTGTCTGGTAAATCATGTAAAGGTGCAACCATGTTGACTGCTCCTGGAGTAGACCATGGTCTCTGTGCCATTATTGGAACGATTACTGGAGGAATAGTAGAAACTGATGGTATTTGAATAGAAGTGGTTGGAATAGATGATGTTAAGATTGGTGAGGATTGAGGAGAATATTTTTGTGGAGACGTTGACTGAAGAGATGATGATGAAACAACTGCGCTTTGTTGAGTTGTGTTTTTGGAAACAGGTGATTGAATATGAGATGATGAACTTGTATCACTTTCTGTTTCTGATTGAATTCTTTTTGTTTTGATCTTACTAGGTAAAGGAAATTCTTTTGGAGGAATACCAAGTTTTTCACTTTGCAATCTAGTAAGAGGTTTTGAAGGAATAAATTTTGAGCTCACACTACCTTCAGATATTTCAGAATCTTCAAGAGATAATGAGAATCCTTTCAATTTATGAATTAAATCTTGAACTTCAGGAGACTCAGGATGTTGTTTGTCTGAATGTTTTGAGATTTTGGTAGTGGGTGTCTCAATATTTTCTGCAATTTCTTCTCTAGGATTTTGAATTTCAGAAGAAATTGAAGAAGTTATTGAGGGTGTTTTGCTCTCAGAATGGCTTGTGGATAAAGATTTACTTTCCATTCATAGCTAAGGCCCTCCTTCTAGCGCCAAAAATGTTGAAGCCTAGAAAATATCTGCTTCAAACATCGGGGAAAACCACCCGGTCGGGACCTTAAGGCAGCTCCTTTTCTGTTTGGTATGGTGGCTCCGACTGGATTTAAAGGACCAGTTTCCTTGTAACTAAATGGATTGTATTGGATGGGTGGAAATGGGACTAAACTAACTGAAAATAAAACTATCTAATTTAAGCTAAATGCTGATAAAGAAATTCTAACATTAACCCGGGTAGCTATATATGAATACAACTTAAGATTGTTCCAATTCAATAATAACCATGAAAATGTATTATTAATTAAATTGAAATGTGTAGAAACAAATAAAGATAACTCTGTTTAAGAAATTAAACAGAGTTATATAAACATATTGCATTCATCATTGTATACCATTTACATGTAACTATGAAAAATAACGTTTCAATTATACTCAGAAATGATATATAAAAGGAAACGTTGTGAAAACCAATATAGATATATATGATAGCAATTTTAAAACGAATATCATAAAACAAAAGAGATCAACAGTAAACAGATAGAAATACCTTGCTCATCTTGATGACTTCAAATGCAATCTGATACTCTATCCAGTAACTATAATGCAAAACCAAATTCCAAGGTACAAAAATGCAACACTTCAAAGATAATTTCGCATGAAAATCACCAGATGTGATCCTTTTCAAAAAATATATAAGACAATGGAGTACAGAAATGCAATCTCCAAGTCCAAAAATATTAAGATCTAGGACCCTTCTCTAAATGCATGAGAGCGGTTTAAATACTACTTAACTAACTCTAAAAATATTTTATTACAAAAAAATAAGGATTCGGTTCAATGACCGTCCTTTTCCTAGGCTAAAATACAGTGAAATTAAAACTAAATCTATCTATCTATGAATTTGATCTTTGCTCTTGCAGGCATCTAGCATATTTTTGAGAAGATGTGGTTGACCGACTTCAGAATTCAGCTGTCCTGAAAAGACAGAGTCGGCAAGCGTAGGAGCAATCTTCTCTGTGGCATTGATAATACAATTGAGTGCACTGTGCTGACTATGTGGCTTCACCAAGTACATCCAGTACGAGTCCCAATTCAATCTTGTCAGCCCTTGGATGGATTTTTCTCTTTCTTCTGCCTTTTGCCTCCATTCTTCTTGCAATTGATTTGCCTGTGGGAGATAACCTGGAACAGTTTCAGAAATCAAGTTAGCTTTGTGTAAATTGTCATTTACACAATCAGTGAGAGTGTTTGCCGCTGTAGATGCCTCCTCTGCTGCCCTTTCTGCTCTTCTAATTTGTGCATCCCAATTAGTGAACAATATTTCTTTATGGTTTTCATTAATGATGGGTGCACCAGCTTTTCTGCCTTCTTCTGTCTTTTGCCATGCTAAATAATCATTAATATTTTCATTAATCAAATCATAATCATTTCGTAGATCTACGACATGACTTGTGATTTTATCGCTTTCTTGGCACAAAGAATTCCATTGTAATATTTTTTGGCAGAAAACTTCCTCTTGTTGCAGTAGTTGATTGTTCAAAGAGATGGTTTCTGAAATGAATTCTGGAAGCTTAGGATCATCCTTATGTTGATCTTGGATTTCTTGAAGTTTTTGTTGTAGCTCTTCAAGTTTTAATTGTGCTTCCTGATTGGCCTGTACCTGTTGCAATTGCTGTTGCAGAGCCTTTATATGTTCTTCTTTTTCATCTAACAAAAGTTGTATCTCAACTGCTTTATCAATTGTTGCAGAAGCATAAGCTCCTGTTATTTGAGATAACTTAGTGAGATTATGAGTAGGCTCTGTGGCAGGATCTTTCCACAAAACATCTACTTGTTCTGGTTCAGTAGCAATTGCACTTTCTATTTTTCTCTTTTTCCTTTATCTCTTAAATATTTTGTCATACCTCCCTGGCCACAGGTCTGATAAGCAATTTCCCGGGCTACAAGTCTATCTGGAACATATAAGGGTAAAACATGGGGAGAAGCATAACTTCCAAAAACCCTAATATAGGTGAACAATTCCTCCCCAAACCATCTTGCGACGGGGAGAATATCAACCTCTGTTTCTGAGGATAACCTCGAGGCATCCTTATTATACAATGTTGTGTACAATGGCAGCATTATTCCATGACAAATTTGATAAAAATGGGGGTAAACTCAGACTCCCATAGTTCTTTATGGTACACATGAATGGGCAAAGGGTCATGGATAGTCCATTTCCAGCCCATTACAGGGAATTTAGAGACATAGCATATGGCGTCCATAACATAAGCAGACAAATAAAAAGGCGGATAAACCCGCTGGGAAACATTTCGTTTAGACCGGTATTGAAAAATAGCAGTGGTGAGATTATCAGATAGGATTTTGGCCCAGTCTACAATTGTAGAATTAACAGCCGCATTCAACAAGGGAAGCCATTCGGGTAAGATCATATTTATGTTAGGCTTTCCAAAAAGCCTGCATAACATGGCAGCAGTAAAACAATAAGGAGAGGTAAGTGAACCCGTGCTGTACATACCTTGTTTGTTCTTCTTCAATGGTTCACTTCTTTTGGTCCACTCCTTTGTGCATTCTGCCAAATTTGAGTGTTCTTTTGAAAAATCTTCCATAAATTGCCTGTTGAAAGTTGCCTGAGGTTCTGGCAGCTTATACATTAATCTCAGATCTTCTATGGTGAATGACCCAATTAGCTCTTCCGATGGAGTTCTGAATTGTCTGTCTGAAATATCTGTGCTATCCAGCACCCATCTCACCATGTCTATATATGGGAGAATCCTTGGTCTTGCTGCTATTCTATGTAGAAATGAGCAAGCCAAGTCTCTAAGGGTTGCTTCAGACGTATCCTTTGAACCAGCTGTAGCTGCAACTTTTATCACCACAGGGTTTTCCTCTTCTAACAGTTTATACATTCCCTCCCAAGTAGATATACCAGCGTCCTTGTTACAGGCAGTGTCTGCGTATAGCGAAGCCATTTCTTTGTTCTCAGAACTTGAGCTCTTCTCCTTCTTACCCATAATGTTTAGCGGAAGCTTTGTCTAGTATTCTGCTCCTTCGTGCCTGCGTTTTACGAATAAATGAGAGTAATGATATAAGAAAGGTGATGAGACTGTTTTGAATGTGAAAGCGGATGAAATATAATATTTAAATTGTGAAACGACTTTCAATCTAAACACAATCTCTTTTCACATTAATAATCAATCCAATCATTTAATATAATCATTTAAAGCGCATAACAGATTTGACATGTGGGAGGATTGCCTTGGGATAGTGCGCCTGCATGAATCTGCGACATTGCGATTTGCGATTTGCTGCACAATATCGCAATATCGCAATATCGCAAAATGAAATCATCACAGTCATAAAAATGGCGCAAAAATGGGAATTACGCAATAGCGCGAAGCGCATATCGCAAAAATCACAAAAGCGCATATCGCAATAGCACAAAATCGCAAAAGCGCAGAATTGATAAGAGCACAGAATCGCAAAAGCGCATGATCGCATTTTTGAAAAGGGCGCATGGCGCAGAATCGCAAAAGAACATATTTGAAAAGAGCGCAAAAGATATTCATTAATCATTTCTATTTTCTGCGCTATGCGATCTGCGATCCATGCGTTTTTATATATACTATTTTCGTTATGGATGCGATATATTGTTTCAAGAGCAATTTTATTATAATCTATCATAAACTTAAGTGTTTCTAAATATTCTTTCTAAGGGATTTTTATAAGTTTATGATAGAAAGTTTTATTTGAAAGGCAAACAAATCCTAATTGATTTTTTTGGATTTTTTAACTAAGGATCCTCATTTATTTAGTATTATTGCTAATAATAAATAAAAAGGGGGGTTGTTGCTGGTCACAACACTTCCATGGATTGATTTTTGTCAAGACAGTCATGACAGCTGTCATGACTGTCATGACTCTTTCCTTGACTGTCTTGGGCACTTTAATGGTTGTCCTCCGCATCATGCTGCTCTTATTCATCATTTTTCTCACTACTTTCATCTCTGTTTTCCTCTTCATCATGCTCACTACTTCCATCTTTTCCATCACTACTTTCTTCATGGCTACTTCCCTCCTCTTCATTGTTTTCTTCATTTTCATCACCCTATTTTCCACTGCTTCCTCCTTGTCCATCATTACCTATCTCAGTTTCCTCTTGACTGCTACCTTGTATTTGTTCTTCGTTAGGGCTACTGTCAGCCCCTTCACTTGGAAAATTAGGGGAAGAAAAAAGAGGTGAAATTCTTTGTGGAGAAGGCACATGGGGAGGTGATGGATCAGCGGAGGTAGATGGTTGTGAAGTGGAAGGCAAGTTCTGTTGGATGAAGGCTCGGGGGTCTGTCAACACATCATGTGAGATGAATTTTTCCCAAGATATTCCTTGTTGCTCTAGCTAATATAGGACAATAATTTTGATTAGGGAGTGGTGAAAGAGGCTTGAAATTTGGTGGTCATAGCTTTTCTTCTTGACAACTGAGGACATTTTATCAGTGCTTTGGAAAAGGTAGTAAGGCAGGTTCATCATTTTGACCTTGGTGAAATGCATCAGCAACCTTATATGATATGAGTAGATCCAGGAGTATCTCCCCTCACATGTGAAAAAACTGATAATCTTCCTCATCAATGCAGCATACCTCTCTAGCAAATGGGAAAAGGGAAAACAACCTTACAATTTTGTTGATAGCTGGGTTTCAAATAGGGCCCATAATAACTCAACTCCAACTTCTTTTGTTTGAACCATAACTCAACAATGTCTGGTATACCTGTTGCTTTGGAAATGATTTCAGATGAGAGCTCAAATTGCACCCCTGCTAGATTAACTTGATGATTTTGTAACCTATAGACAAACAATCTAGTCAAGTGTGAATGGCTGCTGACTTGCTTGACCCTTTCACAAAATTTGTAGCACCCTACATCCTAAAAGCATGAAAGGATCATAGGAGATGAAGTGATTGGAGTGGTGTCTAGGGGCTCAAATATTTTTTCTTTTCCTCCATGATGTTTTGGCTTGGTGGGAGTATGGCTCTCATCACTACTAGTGTGACTGTCTCCCTTTGACATGATGACTGGTCCAAAAAAAACAACAGTGGAACCTTTGGCCTTTCTTTGAGGGTTTTTGGGCAAAGCAGGTGGTGTAGGTCAACTCTTTGCAAGATGAAGGCTAAGGTGAAAAACAAATTTTTTAAGGTTTGCACTTGGTGTTGGAGGTTATTCCACAGTTACCCAGATCTCTTTTTGCACTCAAAACCAATTTCACTTGCAAACCCTAACTCAAAGACTAAAAATTGATTTTTATATAGTCTAGGGTTTGGTCTTACTTTGACTATGGATGACCTCCTTGTTTTTAGAAAAGGAACGCTTGGGAGGAGAAAAAGGTTCCACCAACCTTATTCTCGGATTTGTAGAAGACTTGGAGATGAAGTTTCGTTTTTTTGGAAATCTTTGGAAAAATTCTGCAAAGTCTGCCGGGTGCGTAGCGCCGGGCCGGTTGGGTCGTCGAAGTGTAGTGTTGGGTAGACTGGGCAGTCTTCTGGGCACCTTCCGGTATTTGCTGAGTCTATGCATAGCACCGAGCTCTGAGCGTGTAGCACAATGTAAATTTACACTGCCTGCCTCCCTCCTGTGCGTAGCACCAGCCTCGATGCATGGCGCTAAGAAATTTACCCAATTTCACCTGAAAACCCTGTAACTTTCCTACAACGGCTTCTTCTGTATTGTAAAGTGGAAAATGATGCAGGGGAAAGTTAAAATAGGCCCTTTATAGTTTTTGAAAAAAATAAATTTAAAAGACAAACCCACTTTTGCAAAGTTAAAGTTTCCCCATATTTTCGGTATGCCTTTTAACTGATATTTCGCTGTAAAAAATGCTTTGGACATATTTTTGCAAAATTTTCACTTATTCCTCTGTCATCTTTTTGCAGAAAATCCTTTGATAAGGAGGCTTTTGTTGGGGGTCAAATAGCTGAGATGGAAATCAGGGATACATTTGCTTTCTTGGGCCATTTTGATATTTTTGCAGATGCCTATATTTCATTTGCTATTGATCCCTTCTATAGGTCTTTGACTGTACTTGAAAAAACATTAGCTTCTCAAACTGATACTCTTTGCATGCCCTCTACTTTTAAGAAGGAGGCTTTGTCATCTTTAATAGCCTTTCAAAACCTATTTATCATTTGTAACAAAATCTTCAATGTGTACTTGATGGGGTTGAGGTGACTTCTGTCTTTGTAGCCTTTGTGATGGTTTTTTGCTTGTCACCACTATTTTGTTAACCAACCATAAAAAGTACCCTGATTCTCTTTTACATACAGGCTTGCTGCCTTTGTCTTATTTGAGTCTAGCTCCCGGTGATGATAACATCTTATTGCCTTACCTCTTCTTATTGCTAATGGAAACCTTGGTTATTCATTGTAAAAATGTGAACAAGGGAAGCTGTCCCTTGTAGTATTTGTGCTCTTTAAGCCAAGGAGGATTTTCTTGAATGACTATTGATTAATTTTGGATCAAATTACTTGATTTTATTTCTCTTTAAATACAATCTCTTCATGCAGGAAGGCACAATTTGCAGGGCACCAAATCCATCCTATGACTGAGTGAGACCTTAGGTGACCTAATGGGGGCTTTCTTGGACTTGGATTTTGGACTGAGACTTAGACTTAGGGATCACCAAGTGTGAGATAGGATCTATGATAGGCTCAGTGTATTTGAAGATCCAAACATCAATCATACTTGACTATCCAAGAAGGTTCTATAGAGACAATTTGAGACCATCAGTGTTTGGGAGTATCATGTGAGACACAACAAAGCTATTTGATTGGTAGGTTTAGGTGGCAGTGGGGATTTTTAGGCAAAACAAAAACAGAGGATTTGGGCCAAGGTGACAAGTTAGGGTTAAAATAAATGGCTCGAGCCCATGATGGGTCTAGCGAGAGTAGTGGGCCAATCATGACTAGATAGGATGATAAAATAGTGAAAATTTTATCTTAAGGATAATGAAGGCAGTGAGATTTCTAGAACTCACAATGTTATATAAATTTTGTTTCTAGAAATCTGGGAATAGTCATTTAGTCATCATCAAGGCAAAAAATTACTGATGACTAACACGCTCTGCCACCGATCCCACCACCACATGACCCGTCACATTTTTCACTTTGCACCATTTAATTAGTTTTCGTTAACACTTACCGCTTCCAACATCCAATTGTGATATTGTGATATCACGCATCGCACTTCGCAACATTTAACACATCACAAATCGCAATGTTTACCCCATCGCACTTTGCACTACCAAGATTTTACATTTTCACAAATCACACTTCGCTCCCACTCCCGAACTGTACTCCCTCTTCTCTACCATCGCACTTTTCAAAACATTTTTCTCCAAAGCCATTTCTGCACTATAATAAGGTTTAACCTCGCTCTTTCCAATTCTAAGCCTTGTTTCATGCGTTAAGTCCTCCATTAGCCTCTTTGGCCCTTTTTCCTCCAAACTGCAAGTACACTTCTTCAAATTAGAATTAGGTCAGGAACAATTGCATATATAGGTGCATGATAGATAGAGTAGGGTGTGTTTATATGATTGGCCAAGTTAAGTGTGGTCTAAATTAGTTTCCTTTCTGCAATTTAAATTAGTTTCATTTCTGCCATTTCCTTTCTGCAAATTGAATTATTTTCATTTCTGTCGATTCCTTTCTGCAATTTATTTTAGTTTCATTGAAGTGTGACAGACTTCACTGAGAAACCATAGAAGTAGCACCCTTTCATAGAGCGGAAGAGGATGACATGAATAGAATGCATCTGCTGTGTATATAGCACTGTCACCTCCAAGTTTGTATGAACCCCAGGTTGATAAAGTAAAGTAGGGCAGCCCCTGGGATTTGCAACACTCTTGGTGCAATACTAGGGCTCACCAATACTTTAAGCTCAAGTTGAATACATGTGATTTCATTTTTTGTGGAGTAATATGGGAGGTCTCTTTTTTAGTTTACATAGCCCTGCAGAACATGTCCTTTGTGTTTACCACCACTTTGAATTCCTTGTGTATTTTGGTAATACTTTCATTTTACTTTCTCAACTAATTAAGCAAAGCATATTTAATCTTAAGTTTCTCAATTGGTGTCACTTTGATGGTTTCTCAATGGGCGTGCCATTAGCATAATGTATTATTTCCTTTTATGCTCTATTTTAATTAATAAAATGATGAACCTTACACAAAAAAAAAAAATCAAGGGTAGTATTATATTTTTTTGGTTGTATTATTTTATTGAGTTAAAGAGGGGTAGGGGGGGAATAAAATATTCTAGTGTTAAAAAAAGGAAAAAGGGGTAAGTGGAGTGATAAGGAGGGGCATGGAGCAAGGAGGGTGTTAGCAGGAAATTCAAAGGCATTGAATTCGAAGGAATGGGGGTAATTCATGACATGAATGATAGGTGGTTGAGAGGGATGAGGAAGTGATACATAAGGTGAGAAGAGGAGAACAGGGAGAGGGTCCATTCTTCTTCTTATTATTATTCTTTTTTGGAGTTGGAAGTGGTATAAAGGGAAGTATTAGGGTCTTATAATTTATAGGATCTCAAGGTGATTGAGTATTTTGTCTCAGTAATATTACATTATAAATAATTTTCAATATGCAAATGAATTCCAAAAAATATATATATAAAAGAAAAATGAAAAGAGGGTATATCTTAAAAATTAATAAAGAGAAAAAAAAAAGTTGAAAAGGAACAAAAATAAAATTAGAACCCCATAAAAGAAAAAATAGAAAATAACACTAAAAGTGCTGCAAATTCAAATGCCACTACTAATAGACAGATTTATTTATGTCAAAAGCAAATAATGTTGTGTGCAAATTGTTTAAAAATGCTACAATGACTAGCTATTTGTTCAAATAATACAACTTAATCATGGTTCAACAATTGTGAATTTTTTGTAAATTAGATTAGAGAATAAAGATTTTCCAAACAATTTAATCTTGGTAAATCAATAATTAGGTACAAAATGAAATTGATTCAATTGTTTAATCTGAATCAATAGGAGAAATAAGTAATGGAATAGATTAGATTTTTCATAAAAAAAAAAGAGATATGGGTTTGGTAGTCTAAATTCACCCCTAGAAGAAAGAAATAAAAAATGTTAGTCTAGTAAAAGAATGGAAAAAATTGAAGGGTAGGTAGAGGTGTTTTGGGATTGAAAGGATTGAAATGAATTTTATCCCAAGTTTCATTTCAATATGTATTTGGCATATAAAGGGGAAAACTGACAAAATCACTTTGTCTTAAGCTTCAAATTTAGCGCATGAATGAAATATTTGGGTTATTTGCTATATATCCTAAGTTTTATTTTCAATCGAAAGGACATCTACCCGACAAGCCATCACATCATTTGGCGTTAAGACACTTGCATCTATCCTCTGTCCAATTCCCTCCCTCCTCAATCAATGACCCTAATTAGCCTTTGACCCCCCCCTTCATCCTAGCTTTACCGCTAGGGGGGTCTAAAAAAATAAGTTTCCCGCCTGGACCCATGACGACATGGCCTCCTCTCCGTTGTTCTCACCCCCTTCGCTTAAACCGTTTATTGCTTGGTACCCCCCCGAAAACAATCTCCCCATGTCCTCAATACCGTCATCCCTACCCATCACCTCCACCACTCTCATCACACCACATCATCAATTTGTTACTAATCAAACCCATTCCCATAGTATTTTTATTCGTTAATGAATTTAATTGAGAATAAAGACTGTTAAATTAACGAATCCGTGCCATGTTCAACAAAAAACTAGATTTTATTATAAAGAAATGCAATTTAACCCTTTCAACCTTTACCGTGCTCTACTTTCTGCAAATTTAGTTGTTTAAAAAGTTTACAAAGCACTAGTTTTATTCATTGATTTGTCTCCAACCAATGCGACAACACCTACCTTGCCTCCTTCAAACAATTATAGAGATCTTGCGCATTCCTGGTAAACCTTCTCATCTTAATTCCATTTCAATTCCTCTAAAAACAATCGAATATGCCTCCTAAAAAGAAAAAACATGAGGAACCATTCAATCCCTTGGTCCATCCTCCCCTAGATTTAGATCATCAGCCCTAGCTGACATATATTACAAAATTAATTAGACACTGTGTGAATTTGAACTGTTTGAAATGTACTGTTGGTTAGAAGATAAGTATATTGATAAATCTAATGATATTGGACTCTGGGAGTCCAATTTTCCTCACTATATCTTCCCCCACACATACATTTCCCTTTAGTTTATTCGAAAGTGTCAAGTCTACTATATCCCCATTCAAAGAGCTATCATTTCCCCTACTATTGAAATTATTTTCACCATCACTGCACAATCAATTGATCAGATGATGCAAGCTCCCTCTATGCAAAATGGTACCCCTTTATCCATATAGGCCCTCAACGAGTTATACCAGAAGCTCGATTTTTCCAAAAGAGCTAAAATCTTTGACATTTTCCTACCTGAAAATACTCAACTGCCAAAGAAAAATCCTCCACACCCTTCCTCCATCTTCCCTGATCAAGAAAAACAGATTATAATAGTCATTGCATACCTTCTTGGCTATTATTATGAAAAGTGGATAGATGAACCCATTTTAGGCTTCCTCTCCATGTTTTACATAGACTCTATAGACAACATCCATGATCAATTCATTAAATTTCAGACTAAGGAAGTGTTTAAATACTCCTCTATTTTAGTACACATGTTTGTGTATTATCAAGAAGATAGATTTAAGTTTTCCATGTAGAAGCTTGATGAAGATTCAAACAAGCAATTATTCATCTTCTTGACATCACTGGTAATGAAAGAGTAGAAGGAATTTTCATACAAAAATTTCATTGAATTGTTTTTACATCCAGCTATGAGTATTCTGAGAAGTACAACTGAACTTAGAATAACTGAAGATATAAAAAGGATTCTACACTTGTCAGATTAGGCCAAGACATGAGACTGGTACATGTACCAAAATTACACAGAGATAAGAGTCTATGGCTGTGAGCTTATTCCTTATAAACTCCAAAAATTCCTCCCAATGATTATTTTTGCTCTGGAGTATATCAGACAGATACTGAATGTTGATTAAATTCACTTTGTATCATCCAAGAAGAAGTCCCAATTTAGGATTAAAACACATATTGGGAACTTTATTTTTAGTAGTAGGTTGGCAAGCAAGGAAGCATATAAGATATTGAAAGAAATGAACTTCAGCCTGAGCTCTACTTGGTCCTATGATCCCCTAGGAAGCATTTCAAATCTCAGAGTAGCGAATAAAAATACTCCTCACATACACACCCATAGGCCAGTGATAGAAAAGTATATGAACCATATAGAATGGGTTGAGAACACATTGTAGAAAGCTGAGGAGAATCTAGTATCGACTTTGACATCACAAACTCATGTCCCACAGGAAAGAGCAAGGAAAAGGAAAATAGAAAAGAGTCACCTTCATTGATTGATAGTACATGCAAATAATTCAAAATAATTTATAGAAAAAGGACCAAGATAAATCCTAAAGCTAACACAGGAAAATATTTAGAACAAGAAGTTGTTGTGGTCTCCAAGGAAACACCTTCATCTTCTCAATTAGGTGGCCAATCTACTACTTCTCCTACAACTTCTTTAGTATCACATGACTAGCAACAAGCTATCCAGAAAACTAAGGTTGTCCAAGGTGAAAAGGAGAATGTAGTCTTTGACAGGTTCAGAGAGATTAAATTAAAACATGAAATATTGAAGAACACCACCTATACTCAATTTTGGAAGTGGACCTCCAATTCTCAAATCAGGTTGTTGTCAACATTTTATTCTGAGAAAGGTAAGATGTGTTAGGGTCCCTTTATTTAGAAGATTGGTAGACCAAATGCACATGGTAACATGAAACAAGTCTTTGGAGTCCTAGGACCTAGCCTTCCTGGACTTAGAGAGTGCTCTCTATATTGTATGCAAAGGATGTGAACTTTTTGCTTCTAGGGTTTGATTTTAGGCTAGATGTTAAGAGTAGGGTTTGTTGTTTGTTTGGTTGGGTAAGATGGTCAAGTAGAATAGGTGGAGTGAGAGATCTTCAAATCATTGGGCTATGGAGTCAATGAAAGTCATGGATATCTTAACAATAAAACAATATGCATAACAAGGAAAATCTATCTTGGTTGAATGGATCCTTAAGGTATATGTGAAGTGGAATGAATAGTAAGTTGGTGAACAAAGTAGGTGTCTAAGGGCAATGAAGAATCCTTAAACAAATACCTTTTAAACAATATGATCTCAAACACTTATCAACATAAGGACATAATCATAAGACATAGCAAAACAATAGCGTTATGATTGTACTTAAGCAAATTAGCATTCAAGATGAACAATTCAGTGAACCACAGAAAGCAAGAAACTAATCTAACCTTTAGTGATTTCACCTTCAAGGTTTAGAAAAAATTCAAGATAAAAAATAACTTTAATCAATGAAGAGGGAATGCCTAAACATCAATGATCAAGCTAAAATAAATTTAAGGAAACTTCTCAAGCATGGACAAAGGGCATGATCAAAACATGGCCTTTTCGGCTAAAACCTAACACGTAATACTTCAAGGAGAGATTCCAACACAGAGTTTAAATAGCATCAAATAGGTAGGGCTAACCATAACACATACTTGAAATTGCTATATTGAACCATTCATGGAATAAAAAAGCATAAGGAGGTCTAAGGAGTAGTTAAGAATTCCTTAAACAAACCCAGTAAAGGAAAACACAAAGACAATAGAAACAGGAAGGACTAAGGTGCCTCAAAGAACATTTATTAACCTATACTCTTCTTTTATACTGTAGCATAGAAGGATGGAAACATAATGAAAACATGAGAAAACAATAACATAAGATAGAAACACTTCACCGATAGCCAAGCTCAAGGATCCTTCAAGCTATCCTCCTTCATCATTCATTAAAACAAGGCATTCAGAATCTCCACAAAACCAATTTCTTCTTCAAGCTCATAAAAACCATGTATTTCTCTCAAATATCATAAGTACCAACATTTACAATGAAGCCCTCATTCTCTATTTATCTTATCAAGAGAGGGAAAAAACCCTAGATAGGGTTAGGGAAAAAACCCTAGATAGGTTTGGAAAATATCAAAATCACTCATAAATGTCTAAGAGACCATGCAAGGCCCAAGGTACAAAATATCCCATGAAATAAATGCCAAAATAACTTCTAGTACCTAATTATAGAGTGATTTTCCTTAAAAACACTAAAATATGATTTTTCAACAAATGACTGTGTATTGTTGACTTTTGGCCAAAAACACACAGTGCTGTCCATTTGTGCAGCGCCACCTTAGGCAAAAATCAGGTCCTGTTGCAGCCAAGTTTTGGGGGTCTTCCCGAAGTTGGAGTTTTCTCCGTGATGGCTCGTTGGATATCTTGTTGAGTCCAATTTCCATATATGCCTTCAGTTTTTTGATTGAGCCCCTATAACCACTTCAAAACTTTAATTCCCAAAGACTTATCTGATCGCAGCGCCAGGCCTGAAAAGGAGGCGGAATGGTGAAAAATGAGGTGTTGTTTGACCTTTTGAGGGGTCAAAACTGCTCCAATTGTTCTGAAATTTTGTGAGAATAGTGTGTTAACCATGAGGAATCCAAAAATTTAGAGTTTTCCCTCTGAGGATTCCTAAGGGAAAAGCGTAGCGCCAATGGCGCTGCGCTAATAGGCCTCCAAAATATCAAAAAACAAAAACTTGACCAAATTCCTTCAAAATTGGTGGAGGTCTTCTTCAACGGGTTTGAGAGACCTGTAGGGAAGATGATGCCAAAATTCCAAGTCTAGCTTGGTCTTCTCCTTCATTTAGTGCTTGAATTTCAATGAGGGCTTTCTTCAGTTTGGCACAAGCAAGTTTGTTTTTCATTACATAATGTTTGGTCATTTTTTTCTAGAGCAAGGCCCCTTTATATCTTCTTAAAATACTTGTGCTCATTGTTATAATATTGAATGATACACTGAGCCATCTCAAAGTCTCTCTCCATCTCCCTAATTTGTGCATCTTTGCTTTGGAGCAGTATTTTAGTGGCCATCTCCTCATCTTCATTATCACTGTCTAGGTCAATGAATTGGGGCTTTTGTTTAGTTTTCCTGCCTCTCTTACCTTTCTCACCTTTCTCCATTTTTTGTTTTCCCTTGTCAAGCTTTTGAGTTGAAGAAGGTGGCATGGTCCCTTGCCTCTTGGAGGTAGCATACACTAGCCTTGATCCTCTCTGGTAAGTGAATGAAAGAGGTGTGATGGTGGTCTTTGTGGTGTCCTTACAATAGCTGTGATATTCAATTTGACTATCATCCTATGCACTTTCCTTACTCTCATTTTTTTCATCACCATGACTGCTTTCATATTTTTTTTTCTGCACTAACACTATTCTCATTATCACTGAGGGGCTGATTTTTGTCATGACTTTCATGACAGCTGTCAAGATTGTCATAAATATTTTCCTCTTTGCTATCTTTTCCCTCACTTTATTCTTTACCATTTTCCTCTTTGTCACTGTCTTTTACCTCCTCCTCAATGTGGTCTATCTCATTTGCATCACTGCTACCTTCAATTTCTACATTCTCCTCACTGTTTTAATTTTTATCATTTTCATCCTCTTCATTCTCTATCTCTGCCTCATCATTTTCCTCTTTATCCTCTGCCTCTGCATCCTCTGTTTCATTGTTGATATCCCCTCCATTAATGCTCATTTCATCTCCACTTTAAACCTCCTCATCTTCTTCAACATCCTCTTGCATATTATAATTGTTTTTCTCACTATCATGCTCACTGTTTTTCTCTCCATTCTCTATTTTTGCCCCTTCTTCACTTTCATCATTTCCTTCTTCTTCTTCCTCATCAATTTTTGTCTTTGCCTCATCATTTCCCTCTTCCTCACTATTTTCATTTCCTTCATTGTTAGCACTCTGTTCATCTTCTTGATTCAGCCCAACATCATCATCCTCCTCATTATGTTCATCATCATTACCCTCATTGTCATTACTTTGTTCATTATTGTCACTCTCATCCTCTTTATTTTATGCATGAAGAGAAAAGGAATAAAGGAGGTTTCCTTGAGGTGAGGGCACTTGTGTATATGAGGACGACAAGTTTGGTTGATGAGGAGGCTATGGGATTGTGAAGACTTCATGTGCTATGAATACCTTCCAAGGTATACCCTGCTGTTCCAACTGATGTAATACCACCATCTTGATCAAGGAATGGTGAAATACACTTTTCATTTGTTGGGAAGGACTCCTTCTCTGGACAATGGAAGACATTTTGTCCATACTTCTATAGAGGTAGTAGGGCAAGTTGAGCATCTTAACCCTTGTGAGATGCATGAGGAGTATAATATGGTAGGAATAAAGCCTGGAGTACCTGCCCTCATAGGTGAAGTATTTCATGATAAATTTCATCAAGGGTGCAAATCTCTGTTTGAGGTGTGAGAAGGGAAAAACAGACTTGCAGCCTTGTCTGTACCTAGTCTTGATAAAAGGCTCATAATAATCCTTGTCCAATTTTACTTTCTTAAACCATTTTTAACCAACAGCAAGGATACCAGTAGCATTTGAGATGGCATCTACTGATTGTTCAAAATCAACCCTTGTAAGGCTTGATTGTTTGTTGTGCAGATTGAGAATAAAAAGCCTTGTAAGCTCTGGGTGGCTCTGCACTTGTTTTACTCTCTCACAAAATTGGAAGCATCTCACATTCTGGAAACATGAGAGGATCATGGGAGATGAGGTGATATCTACTGTGCTCTAGGGTTCAAATCTGTTCACTTTTCCTTCCTTGTGATTTGGCCTCATAGGCCCTTGATCCCTATCACTGCTTCTACTGTCTTCTACCCTTAACATGCTGATGGGAGCTATTTGTGGACAAAATAGGGTTTGGAGGAGCAAAATAAAGAAGGTGGTGATGTGAATCTTTACAGATGAGTGATATGGAGGCTAGGTTTTAGGAATGCTTTCTTTGGAGCTTAAGGGGGCTTCCCTTGAAAATGAATTGTAACCACACTAGCTTACTCTCCCTAAAATGACACTTAACTTGTTCAAGGAGGCCAAAAACAAAGGTGTAATATGCATTTGAGGCCTATGGTTTGCACACCTAGGGTTTAATTACTTATAGCCACCAAAAAAACTTAAAATTATTTTAGAGGAGGAGAAAGAAGGGTGTACCTACCAGTTTATCTCTTTTGCTGGCCTTGGAGGCAATTTGGAGGGTGAATTTAAGCCTTAGGGAAAATTCTTTGCTCGTTTGAGGGTTCCTGCATTAGCGCAATTCCCTGCCTGAATAGTCAGGTCAGCCTGTGAGTGTAGCGCCGGTAGTCATGCCCATGGATTTGCGCAACGCCAACGTTCAAAAGGCTATTGGGTTCCTAGGCGTGTCAGGCCTGTTTTTGCGTAGTGCCATGGATTTGTGCAACACTACCCCAGATTAGCATAGCGCAAAGTTAATTTTAATGGGGAGATGCCTGATTAGTGCAATGCTATGCCTTGTAAGTGCAACACCACCTATTCACACAGCGCCAGTGACCTGGCCTAGTTTTCTCAGAAAACTTCTCTTGAAGGGTTTTATCTTTTTGAAAAGTGACAAGTGAGCTTGAAAAATGATGAAGGAGGAGCCTTTATACTTTTTGAAAAATAAATCAAATTTATAAAACACACTTTTGGTAAGTTTGTTTCTGTCATTTGATGCATTTCACTGATATCCTGTGACCCTTTTTTGCAGGTGATTGTCAACTTGCCAAAGTGATTTTCCTTCTTTTGGTGAGGGTGTGCTAAAGAGATGGAGAGGTCTTTTTGATATTTTGAGGACCTTGGAATTGTTAGAAACATATTTCTGTATTGAGAGGATGACAAAACATGTTTCATACCATTTTTTATATGTCTGGATGTTAGAGACCTTAAAACATGTTTCTCCTCACCTTTTTACTGATTTTGACAGTGACATGTCCATTTTGACAAAGATTGTGAATCCTACCATGCTATGTCTTCCATTGGCCACTTCTAATTTTTGCTGGTGCCTATGAAAAATTTGTTTTTGTTCCCTTTTGTCACTCTTTGGATTTTGATAACCTTCAGCCACTTAACAACAAACTCTTGCTCATATTAGTTTTTAACTTGTAACCAGAACTCATAATTTCACTCCTTTGACCTTTTGAAGGCAATTGTCTACACTTGAAATCTTTACCTCCCTCACCTTCATACTCGTTGCATTCTTCCCTTGGAAGCAGTGAAGCATTGTTTCCTTGACAAACCATGGAGGTGACCTTTTGATATCATTCTTCAAATTTTTGCCTATTGTCATCATGGAGACCCACAGTCTTCATTTCATCTTCTTGCCTACCTTCCCAAATTTTAGGTTTTAGGGTTGTTGGAGACAAAGAATTAGTGTTGTCTTCTAAGTTCTCTATATCCATTTCAATTTCATTCATTTATGTTCAGTTCACCTCACCTTTTTCCCTTTTTCATTTATAATTTCCAAAAATCTTCAATGTGTGCTTGGTTGTGTTGTTGTGCCTTCTGTCCTTATGAATTTTGCTTTGGTTTCTTGCTTGGCAACACTGTTTAGCCAAATAGTCCTCAAAAACTCTGATTTTCTTGGAATAGAGGCCTACTGCCTCTCCTTTGCTGTGGCTGTCCTTAGTGATGATTTAGCCTCTTACCTTACCTCTTTTTCTGCTTTTTTCTGCTTATGTCCATCTCAATCATTCCTTCAAAAATGTTTTAAGATGGGTAGTTGTATTTTTGCAGAAGTTGTGCTTTGACCAGGGAAGGCCTTCCTTGAAGGTTTTTTATACCTTTGGACAATCATGTGTTGATCCCCCTTTTCATTTTATTTCATCTTCTTGGCATATGTAAAGCAGTGATTCAGAACACTAAAATAATCCTATAACCTAGGAAACCCTAAATGACCTAGAGGGAGGTTTTTTAGGCTTAGCCTTGGGTTGAAAACTTGACTTGGGGTCTTTAGGTGTAAAACAGAGTTCTTGACAGAATTTATGCATTTCAGACCCAAACTATTGATTTTGATTTATCTAAAGAGCCTAGAAAGTTAGCTTGAAACCACCAACGATTGAGGCACTTGGTGAATAGGGGAGAAGGTTAGGCTACTTAGCAATCCAAGGTGGAAGTGGAAGGGTTAGGGAAGTCAAAACACAGTGGTAAGATCAAGGGTGGAAAAACATAGTGAAAATGAGTGGCATGAGCCCATGATGGGTCTTCTGGGAGTGATAGGTTGACCATGACTTGCTAGAGTAGTGAAATAGTGAAAAATTTATCTTAAGGATAATGAAGGCAGTGAGATTTCTAGAACTCACAATATTCATGAATTTTGTTACTAGAAATCTAGGATAAGCATTTAGTCATCTATAAAAGGAAAAAAATACTGATGACTAACAGGGGCTCTGCTTGGGGAGGGCAACTCCTTTTCAGGAGGTGTCCAGAACTTCAGATCTCTGTTTTTATGAAGACTAGTGCCTTATCCATTGGGCAGATTTTTCCTTCTTTTCATTTGTTGATGCTTCTTTGAAGTTGTAATCTCAATAATTTGAAAAAACACGATTAACTCAACTTCATATCTACCTACCCAACCTACTTGCCTAACATTTTTTCTTCCTAGGGTGCACTTGAACTGGAAAACCCTTGACATTTTCTTTTTTTGAAAGCAAAAAAAACTATCTACTTATACTCTTATCACTTCCGAGAGTTCAAATTATGCTAGGGAACTCTTTTTATTCTCTACCTAGACTATTTTACTATCAATATTAAGCTGTATGACAGACTTCATTCTCTAAGCTATTGACATGAAATTGAAAATATGGTTTAAATGAGGATTAGGCAATCTGACTTACCATGAGTTGTGGCATTAGGACAAGCTGCACACAACCATTATTTTGGTAGAAACAAAAATAGAAAACTAAGGGCTGTGATTTATCATTTGGTATGCATCCCCATATTTCTCTATGGTTCAGTTTTGAGCATGTGGAACCAATATATTTCATTCCTAATCTGTCCTTTTTGACAAGTCAAGTTTGAATGATTTGACAAGCTCTCTTTCAATAACTTATCAGCAATAAATTGAAAACATGTTCAGCCATGATTAGGCTAGATCACTGAACAAGAATCTTTGGAACAATTAGTGGCATTTAGGCTTGCACACTTTCAACATTACTATTTTTTGGGTATGGGGCTGTACCTCTTTTCAAATCTGCACTCTTTTTATTTCTTTCTATGTTTTTGTCTTCTTCTTTTTTTATAATCTCTCATCATGCAATGTTATGTACAATGAATGAAAATTCTAAACTAGGAATCTTGACAGAAATAGTGTTTGAGCATCCTGCCATGAATAGGGTCTTCAAAATACCCCTTTTCATTCGGCCCTTGTAAACAGAAAACATGGTTACCTCCATTTGAGGGCATGGTGTAAGGACTTTTCCAAAAAATTTCAAACATGCCATGCTCTCCTTCGTATTGCCTCTTTGATTCTTGCTTCCAAAAAAAATTTCTGTCAAAGATCCTTCTTAGATGGAAAAGGTATTCTTTATCAGCTTCAAAATAGATGATGATGTCATCAATGTATATCATAGTGAAGAAGTGAAAACATGGTCCATGACTCTTTGGAAGACATCTTTAGCACTCCTTAACGCAAGAAGCATTTGGTCAAACATGTAGTTGCTCCAAGGAACTTTTAAAATGGCTTTATGCTTATTGATCGGAAGAGGTATCATCTCATGATAACCTGGAACACTATCATGTAATTACATCTTGTTAGAAATTCATACCCTTTGTATAGGATTATTTATCTTGGGAAAAGGGTATTTGTACTTCATGGAGGTTTTATCTAGGTACCTAAAGTCTATACACAATCTGCAACCTTTTTCTTTCTTTGTTAGTGACAAAATTTACCCAAGGTTTTCATGGTATTTCTCGAAAGGAGACCTTTTTTGAATAATGTCTGTGTCACAAGGCTTTAAGATTTCATCACTATATATACAAGCATCCTGAAACTTCTTGCATGGCCTTATGTATTTCAGTTTTGTGTATAATGACATATTTCTACATAACTTAATCATTTTGGGTCTTTCTAGGCTGCCCACATTATACTCCTCTATATTAGTTGCAGTAGATACTACTTTAGGGTTCATAGCAATATTTGTGAGAGTCAACAATTCTTCTGAAGGGACAAAACTCTTTGATGGTGAGGTGTCTATGTAAGGAAAAAACATAAGACTCTTTTGATCCAGATTCCTAAATATTTCTGTTATGTGAGAGTATTTCAGCACTTCTGGAGTAAAAAAAGGGAAAAGTTCTATTTTTGAGGTTTGTCCTTTATTTGAGCAACCCGATTCAGATTCTAAACTGATTTTCTATTTTGAAATTTCATTTTAAGTTTGTAGAAAGTCAAGTTCAATTTTATCATCATGTGGTTGTTCAGGGCTATTATAGTTTTGAATATTGAGTTCATCATGCAGAGAGTGGTTTTACTATTGTAGTGTGCCTAGATCTGTCTCAACTTCACTTACTTGCTCATTAATTTCCTTTTCATTACACAAGATGAAGGAATCAAGATCCGAGTGAATGGAATAAAGAGGAGTGTTATTTGGCCTCTCTTGATTACTAACCATATATTTCATGTGTGACTCTCAGTATAGTCTCCTTGTTTGGTTAAAAATGGGGATGGTAGCATAGGACATGTCTAGTTGAAGGTTTCCTTGAAGTTTGGCTCCCCAAGATCTCGATAAAAGCATCCCATACTTAGGGGGAATGTCAACAACCACTATGTCCATTACTAGGTTCTTAGTAGGTATTTGTGCTAGATTGACACAAAGATCCTTGATTAGACCTAAAAACTTGACTCTACTCGAATCGGATGAGTATAAGTCTTTGTAAGGTTTAGTAATTTCTAGGCCTAATCTCTCCATCACAACTTTAGGCATGAGGCTATGAGAGGCACCAGAGTCTAGCATGACATTGTGCAAGATTTTGTCATGTATGTTTAAGCTAACATAGAGAGGGGGAATGGCTCCTTCTTGGTACTTTCCTTCTACTCCAGGACCAAACAACAACTCTGGTTTATCATCTGTCAAGTTTAAAGTATCAGTATCATTTCCTATGTTCATGACCTTAAAAACTTGGACCTATACACTTGTTGAGTAACCATTTTAGTGAGGCGCATGGTTAACTTGATTTTGGAAATCTCTCCATCAAAGCTGAAAGGTATTTGTGTTTTGGACATATTTACATAAGTTTTTATCAGCCATGAATCTTTATACATTTTTAATTTGCTGATTTTGAATTGGAGCTTTAGACAAAATAGTTTTCTCAGGGCCACTAGTGGAGGTACTAGGGCAGCTTGGGTCATTGTTTTGTTGGCTAATTTTTTCTTTGTTTGGATCAGTTTTCTTAGCCATAGTGTTGACATTCTCTGTCGTCTTCTTAGGAGTGTTTTCAGGTGCTTTCCTAACATTAGTGTCTATTTGGATTTTCTTGGGGGGATCTTGGTTCTTTTTGCTCCTAAGGTCATATTGCCCATGGACTTCCATTATGGCATTTTCAAATCCCAAGTGGTAGACTTCAGAATCCTCATGGTTTATTTTAGTTTGATCTGAGGAAAAGAAACCTTGTTCTTCTTCAGTGAGAAAAACATCATCTTCATTATCAGAACCTATTACGTTTACATGGCTTTCTTCAAGTTCTATAATTTCTCCCTCTTCTTCATCTACACAGTTTTGTTGAAAGGGAGGTCTAATTTGTTGGTCATTTTCCCTTTGTTTGATTTGAGGAGTGTCTCTTCTGAAATATTGAGCTCTATTTCTGTTTTGGGGATTTTCTTGGTTCTCCCTAGGAGGTGTCCTTTCATTCAAGTTTATCATTTCTATCATTATCTCCATTGTTCTGATTAGGTTGTCCATTTTGGTATCGGATGAGGAGGTCGAGGCTATGGTTTCATCTTTGTAAGTGACTCATTTTTCTGACCTCATACTAGCTCTCTTTTCAATCAAGTTGGCCTCTGCACTAATAGTTGCCCTTTTCATTTCTTCTAAAGTTGCGGGGTATCTCTCTCTCAATTGATATGTCATGTCCAGATCAAAGGCTTCAGGAAATTTTACTAGTGCCAGGCCTTGTGGGGATTTCATGTGAGGTGGGAGGGCATTGTAGAAATTGTTAAACTTGGTGCAATAATCTTGTACACTTTCTCCTACATTTCTCTTAAGATTGTTATATTCAGAAAGGATTTGGAGGGGTTTTTTCTTGATTTCCAACTTATTTATGAAATTTTGGTAGAGGGAAGGGAGAACATGTATGGTGTTATGAGTTAATGCTTTGAACCATTTTTTGGCTTCACCCACTAAGCTTTGTGCAAAGATCCTCATTTTAATGGTTTCTTCTTCTATTTCAATGTAATCAAAGGCATCATTTATCCTATCTACATGTTGTTAGGTAGTGATGGATTTAGCTCCTGTGAAATGAGGGATCTTGGATTGGTAGTCATTTGGAAAAGGTATTGGAGGTTGAGTTAAAGCCGGGGGGCATACAAAGCTACCATGATGGGAGATAATGGAGGATTTACAAGAGGAGGGTTTGTGAAAGGAGGTGTAGGATGAAGTGGAGTGGTTTGCATAATGGTGGTATGGATGGGTGTGGTGGAAGTACTTGGACCAGAAAAATGATTGTGAGCAGATTTGGTATGGAAAGAGTTAAATTGATGGAGAAGATGAAAGTTAGGCAGTGTGGAAGGAGAGGTTTCTCTACTAGAACTCTGCTGCAAAAATCTCTGGGCTCAAGGTTAGTCTGGTCAATATCACTTTGTGACTTGGTCCTGAAAAGGTTCTTTGTATGATGCAAGTCAAACTGGGGATCTTGCAAGGATGTAAGATGTTCATGGACACAACTTGCTCTATGAATGGTCCTAACAGTAGTTAAGTTTCCAGATCTAGAAGTTTGCCACAAAAAATTTTCTGGGTCATCAACTATGGTGGGAAGGTTTGGGTCCGGATGAGATCTGGTACTGATCCTTTGTGAATCCATATTTCAAACTCAAAATGTAGAGAGGCTGAAAGTTTAGGACTATTTTCTGAAGGCTGACCTCTCTTAGTGCTTGGTAAACTTACACAGTATGGGACTAGGCTCCTAAAATTTTCAGGGCTGATTTGACACAATCCTAGGGAAGTCTAAAGAGAACTAGTGAGGTAATAGGCCTACTGGAGGCTAGTGGAGTCGTCAAGTGGATGTTTTTAGTTGTTTTGAGGATATATGTGTATGGTACACCACCAATAATTGACAAAAACCAATCTAGGGATGTTTTTGGGGTTTTCTGAGTTCTTTTAGGGATACTAAGATTGTCATTGACTCAAAGGTACCATCATGATCACGATTATGTTAGTGATAGTGATGAGGTGGATATAAATCAATGGGTACAAAATGTTTCAGATTGTGACTTACTCAGAAAGTCCCACCGTGATCGCCAGAATGTTAGTGTGGTGATGAGGTGGCAGATTCAATGGATTTTCTAAGTCTAACTGAGGATCTAAATGAGTCTTAAGATGTATTCAGGCAACTATATACCTAGAGGTCCCACTGTGATCACCAAAATGTTAGGGTCCAGTGATTTAGCAGATTGGTAGACCAAATGCACAGGGTAACATGAAACCAGTCTTTGGAGTCCTAGGACCTAGCCTTCCTAGACTCAAAGAGTGCTCTCTATATTGTATGCAAAGGATGTGAGATTTTTGCTTCTAGGGTTTGATTTTAGGCTAGTTTTTAAGTGTAAGGTTTGTTGTTTTCCTGGTTGGGTAAGATGGTCAAGTAGAATAGGTGGAGCGAGAGATCTTCAAATCATTGGGCTATGGAGTCAATGAAAGTCATGGATATCTTAACAATGAAACAAGATGCATAACAGGGAAAATCTAGCTTGGTTGAATGAATCCTTAAGGTATGTGTGAAGTGGAATGAACAGTAAATTGGTGAACAAAGTAGGTTGCTAAGGGCAATGAATAATCCTTAAACAAATACCTTTTAAACAAGATGATCTCAAACATTGATCAACATAAGGACATAATCATAAGACATAGAAAAAAAATAGCTTTCTGATTGTACTTAAGTAAATTAGCATTGAAGATGAGCAATTCAGTGAACCATAGAAAGCAAGAAACTAATCTAACCTTTAGTGATTTCACCTTCAAGATTTAGAAAAAAATTCAAGATAACAAATAAATTTAATCAATGAATAGGGAACTCAATGATCAGGCTACAAAGAAATTTAAGGCAACTTCTCAAGCATGGACAAAGAGCATGATCAAAACATGGCCTCTTTGGTAAAACCTAACAAGTAATACTTCAAAGAGAGATTCCAAAACAGAGTTTAAATAGCATCAAATAGGTAGGGATAACCATAAAACATACTTGAAACTACTGTATTGAACCATTCATGGAGTAAAAAAGAATAAGGAGGTCTAAGAAGTAGCTAAGAATTCCTTAAACAAACCCAGCAGAGGAAAACACAAAGACAATAGAAACAGGAAGGACTAAGGTGCCTCAAAGAAAATTTCTTAACCTATACTCTTCTGTTCTACTGCAGCATAGAAGGATGGAAACATAATGAAAAAATGGGAAAAAAATAACATAAGAGAGAAACACTTCACCAATAACCAAGTTCAGGGATCCTGCAAGCTATCCTCCTTTGTCATTCATCAAAACAAGGCACTCAAAAACTCCACAAAACCAATTTCTTCTTCAAGCTCATAAAAACCATTTGCTCTTAAAGCTCATCAAATGCCAACATTTACAATGAAGCCCTCGTTCTCTATTTATCTTAGCAAGAGAGGGAAAAAACCCTAGATAGGGTTGGAAAATGTCAAAATCACTCATAAGTGTCATAAATGCCTAAGAGACCATGCAAGGCCCAAGGCACAAAATATCCCATGAAATAAATGCCAAAATAACTTCTAGCACCTAATTCTAGAGTGATTTGCCTTAAAAAACACTAAAATATGATTTTTCAATAAACGAGTGTGTTTTTTTTACTTTTGGCCAAAAAACGCACATTGTTGTCCATTTGTGCAGCACCAGCTTAGGTAGAAAATAGGTCCTGTTGCAGCCAAGTTTTGGGGGTCTTCCCGATGTCGGATTTAGCTACGTGATGCCTCGTTGGAAAGCTTGCTGAGTTGTATTTCCATATATTTTTTTTTTTCTTATTCAGCCCCTATAACCTTTTCAAAAAGGTAACTTCCCAAGACTTCTCTGAGCGCAGCGCTAGTCCTGAAAAGGAGGCAGAATGGTGAAAAATGAGGTGTTTTTTGACCTTTTGAGGGGTCAAAACTGCTCCAATTGTTCTGAAATTTTGTGAGCATAGTGTGCTAACCATGATGAATCAAAAAATTTAGAGTTTTCCCTTTGAGTATGTCTATGGTAAAAGCATAGTGCTAGTGGCGTTGTGCTAATAGGCCTCCAAAATCTCAAAAAACAAAAACTTGCCCAAATTCCTTCAAAATTGGTGAAGGTCTTCTTCAAGGGGTTTGCGAGACCTGTAGGTTAGCTAATGCCAAAATTCCAAGTCTAGCATGGTCTTATCCTTCTTTTAGTGCTTTAATTTCAATGAGGTCTTTCTTCAGTTTGGCACAAGCAAGTTTGTTTTTCATTGCATAATGTTTGGTCATCTTTTTCTGGAGAGAAAGGCCCCTTTTTATCTTCTTAAAATAATTGTGTTCATTATTGTAATACTAAATGATACGCTGAGCCATCTCAAAGTCTCTCTCCATCTCCCTAATTTTTGCATCTTTGCTTTGGAGCAGTATTCTAGTGGCCATCTCCTCATCTTCATTATCACTGTCTAGGTCAATGAATTGGGGCTTTTGTTTAGTTTTTCTGCCTCTCTTACCTGTCTCACCTTTCTCCAATTTTTGTTTTCCCTTGTCAAGCTTTTGAGCTGAAGAAGGTGGCATGGTCCCTTGCCTCTTGGAGATAGCAAACACTAGCCTTGATCCTTTACGGTACGTAAATGAAAGAGGTGTGATGGTGGTATTTGTGGTGTCCTTACCACGACTGTGATCTTCAATTTGACTATCATCCTTACTCTCATTTTGTTCATCACCATGACTGATTTCATCTTTGTTTTCTGCACTGGCATTATTCTCATTATCACTGAGGGGTTGATTGTTGTCATGACTTCCATGACAACTTTCATGACTGTCATGACTATTTTCCTCTTTGTTGTCTTGTCCCTCACTGTCTTCCTTATCATCTGCTTCTTTGTCACTATCTTTTACCTCCTCCTCACTGTCGTCTATCTCATTTGCATCACTACTGCCTTCAATTTCTGCATTCTCCTCACTGCTTTTATCTTTATCATTTCCATCCTCTTCATTCTCTGTCTTTGCCTCATCATTTTCCTCTTTATCCTCCACCTCTGCATCCTCTATTTCATTGCTGATATCCCCTCCATCAATGCTAATTTCATCTCCACTTTCAACCTCCTCATCCTCTTCAACACCCTCTTGCATATTATCATTGTTTTTCTCACTGTTATTCCCACTATTTTTTCTTCATTCTCTGTTTCTACCCCTTCTTCACTTTCATCATTTACTTCTTCTTATTCCTCATCAATTTATGTCTCTGCCTCATCATTTCCCTCTTCCTCACTAATTTCATTTCCTTCATTGTTAGCACTATGTTCATCTTCTTGATTCAACCCATCATCATCATCCTCCTCGTTGTGTTCATCATCATTACCCTCACTGTCATTACTCTGTTCATTATTTCCACTCTCATTCTCTTTATTTGATGCATCAAGATAAGAGGAAGAAATGAGGTTTCCTTGAGGTGAGGGCACTTGTGTAGATGATGAGGGCAAGTTTGGTTGATGAGGAGGCTGTGGGCTTGTGAAGACTTCATGTGCTATGAATACATCCCAAGGTATACCCTGTTGTTCAAACTACTGTAATACCACCATCTTGATCAAGGAATGGTGAAATACACTTTGCATTTGTTGGAAAGGACTCCTTCTCCAGACAACAGAAGACATTTTGCCCATACTTCTATAGAGTTAGTAGGGAGAGTTGAGCATATTAACCCTTGTGAAATGCATGAGAAGTCTAAGAAGGTAGGAATAAAGCCTGGAGTACCTACCCTCACATGTGAATTATTTCATGATAACTTTCATCAAGGGTGAAAATCTTTGTTTGAGGTGTTAGAAGGGAAAAACAGACTTGCAGCCTTGTCTATACCTAGTCTTGATAAAAGGCTCATAACAATCCTTGTCCAATTTAGCTTTCTTAAACCATTTTTCACCAACAGTAGGGATACTAGTAGCATTTGAGATGGCATCTATTGATAGTTCAAAATCCACCCCTGCAAGGCTTGATTTTTTGTTGTGCACATTGAGGATAAAAAACCTTGTAAGCTCTGGGTGGCTCTGCACTTGTTTGAATCTCTCACAAAATTGGAAGCATCCCACATTTTGGAAACATGAGAGGATCATGGGAGATGAGGTGATATCTACTATGCTCTGGGGTTCAAATCTGTTCACTTTTCCTCCCTTGTGATTTGGCCTCCTAGGCCCTTGAGCCCTGTCACTGCTGCTACTGTCTCCTGCCCCTGACATGGTGATGGGAGCTATTTGTGGACAAAATAGGGTTTGGAGGATAAAAATAAAGAAGGTGGTGATGGAAATATTTACAGATGAGTGATATGGAGGCCAGGTTTTAGGACTCCTTGCTTTGGAGCTTAATGGGGCTTCTCTTGAAAATGAATTGTAACCACACTAGCATACTCTCTCTCAAATGACACTTAACTTGTTCAAGGAGACCAAAAACAAAGGTGTAATATGCATTTGAGGCCTAGGGTTTTCACACCTAGGTTTTAATTACTTATATCCACCAAAAATACTTAAAACTATTTGAGAGGAGGAGAAAGAAGGGTGTACCTACCATTTTAGCTCTTTTGTTGGTCTTGGAGGAAAATTTGGAGGGTGAATTTAAGCCTTAGGGAAAATTCCTTGCTCGTTGGAGGGTCCCTGCATTAGCACAGTGCCCTACTCGAACAGTCGGGTCGGCCTGTGAGCGCAGCTCCCACAGTCGTGCATGTGGATTAGTGAAGTGTCGATGTTCAGAACGCTGTCAGGCTCCTAAGCATGTCGAGCTTGTTTTTGCGCAACGCCACGGATTCACGCAATGCCACCATAGATTAGCGCAACACCGCCATGGATTAGCGCAGCATAGAGTTAATTTGAATGGGGAAATTCCCGATTAGCGCAGCGCTAGGTCTTGTAAGCGCAGCGCCACCTATTCACATAGCGCCAGTGACTTGGCCCAGTTTTCTTAGAAAACTTAGAAAACTTCTCCTGAAGGGTTTTCTCTTTTTGCAAAGTGATAAGTGAGCTTGAAAAATGATAAAGGAGGAGCCTTTATACTTTTTGAAAAATAAATCAAATTTATAAAACCCACTTTTGGTAAGTTTTTTTCTGTCATTAGATGAGTTTCACTGATATCCTATGACCCTTTTTTGCAGGTAATTTGCAACTTGCCAAAGTGATTTTCCTTCTTTTGGTGAGGGTGTGCTGAAGAGATGGAGAGGTATTTTTGATCTTTTGAGGACCTTGGCACTATTAGAAACCTCTTTCTGTATTGAGCAGATGACAAAACTTGTTTCATCCCTTTTTTGATATGTCTGGATGTTAGTGACCTTAAAACATGTTTCTCCTCACCTTTTTACTGATTTTGATAGTGACATGTCCATTTCGACAATGATTGTGAATCCTACCATCCTATGTCTTCCATTGGCCACTTCTAATTTTTGCAGGTGCCTATGAAACATTTGTTTTTGTTCCCTTTTGTCACTCTTTGGGGTTTGATAACCTTCAGCCACTTAACAACAAACTCCTGCTCATATCAGTTTTTAAATTGTAACCCAAAACTCATAATTTCAATCCTTTGACCTTTTGAAGGCAATTGTCTACACTTGAAATTTTGACCTCCCTCACCTTAATACTCTTTGCATTCTTCCCTTGGATGCAGTGAAGCACTGTTTCCTTGACAAACCATGGAGGTCACCTTTTGATATCATGCTTCAAATTTCTGCTTGTTGTCATCATGGAGACCCACAGTCTTCATTTCACCTTCTTGCCTACCTTCCCAAATTTTAGGTTTTAGGGCTGTTAGAGACAAATTAGTGTTGTCTTCTAAGTTCTCTATAGCCCTTTCAAGTTCATTAATTTATGTTCATTTCACCTCAACTTTTTCCATTTTTCATTTATAATTTCTAAAAATCTTCAATGTGAGCTTGGTTGCGTTCTTGTGCCTTCTGTCCTTGTGACTTTTGCATTGGTTTCTTGCTTGGCAGAACTGTTTAGCTAAACAATCCTCAAAAAATTTGATTTTCTTGGAACAGAGGCCTGCTGCCTCTCCTTTGCTGTGGCTCTCCTTAGTGATGATTTAGCCTCTTACCTTACCTCTTTTTCTGCTTATGGCCATCTCAATCATTCTTGCAGAAATGTTTTAAGATGGGTAGCTGTCTTTTTGCAAAAGTTGTGCTTTGACTAGGGAAGGCCTTCCTTGAAGGATTTTTTATACCTTTGGACAATCATATGTTGACCCTCCTTTTCATTTGATTTCATCTTCTTGGAATATGTAAAGCAGTGGTTCAAAACACCAAAAAAATCCTATAACGTATGAAACCCTAAATGACCTAGAGTGAGGTTTTTTGGGCTTGACCTTGGGCTGAAAACTTGACTTGGGGTCTCTAGGTGTAAAAAAAGGTTCTTGACAGACTTTATGCATTGTAGACCCAAAAATACTGATTTTGATTTATCTAAAGAGCCTAGAAAGGTAGCTTGAAAAAACCAATTCTTAAGGCACTTGGTGAATAGGGGAGAAGGTTAGGCTACTTGGCAATCCAAGGTGGAAGTAGAAGGGTTAGGCAAGTTAAAACAGAGTGGTAAGGTAAGGGGTGGAAAAACATAGTGAAAATGAGTGGCATGAGCCCATGATGGGTCTTTTGGGAGTGATAGGTTGACCATGACTTGCTAGAGTAGCAAAATAGTGAAAAATTTATCTTAAGGATAGTGAAAGAAGTGAGATTTATAGAACTCACAATATTCGTGAATTTTTTTTCTAGAAATATAGGATAAGCATTTAGTCATCTATAAAAGGAAAAGATTATTGATGACTAACAAGATGCATGTGGCCTTCCTTGAGGCCCAAATCCCTCAGCCAAAGTCAACATTTGACTACAAGAAGACATCTTTCTAATTCTACATAAAGGACATTCATCCCATTGATCAAATGGAGATGCACAAGCAGACGGGTGAAATGATATCTTAACCTTTGACTAACACATAAATGAATATTTCCATGTTGCAGGTTTCTTTGTCCAATATCCAGTCACAATTAAAAATGGAGAACATCTCTTCTCTTGCTAAGGATACAGGGATTAAATACTTAGAATATTTGGTTGTTAAGGTAGGATATGACCCATCAAATATGAAGGTTGTAGAGGAGATAATAAAAAATAAGAATGTTGGCATAGTAGTATTGAGAAAACAACTAAATTTGTTAGCTACATAAGATCCTTACACCAAGGACATTGAGGAGACAGAGACCCATAAGACTGATATGATGAAGCTCATCATGGAGCAAAATGCACAGATAAGACAAATGGAGACCAAAATGGAAAATATGATCAAAGAAAAAGAGAAAACTGCAAAAATTTCCATGGTACCATTGGATGATGTACCTCTTACAACCATTCCCACAGCTACAGCCTCTACTCCATAGACTACACAAACAACAGATGGTGTAGAGTAGTTGAAAACAACAGTATAAAATCTAAGTATTTAGATAGAAGAGATAAAGAAGCTACAGGATCAAGTCAAATTATTGCAAGACCAGAGGACAAGAAGCGAAGCTTCTCATTCAGCATAAGCACAAAGAGCTCAGAAATTGATAGAGAGATTGTAGAAGTGAGAGAGAGAATCAACAATAGGATAGACCTTGGCCTAAGACAAGAAAATCATCTAGGAAAATATCATGAACTCCATTAATGATATCTATCCTTGTATCTAGATTATTTTTGAGAAAAAGGAGCTAATAAAAATATTCATTGAGGCTATTAAAGACATCAAACAGGAGCTTGGAGAGATTCCTACAACAACAACCAACATTATCAAGTTCCTAAACTCCAAGAATAGATATGAGTCGGATGATCTAGGAGTAGATGATAGGACATAAATTAACCTAGAATTGAAGAGGATTCTTACTAAGAAGAACCTTGTTGTTCAACTGGAAGAAAAGTTCCATAGTCTAGATATAGGAGTCAACAAGTTTTTCACCAGGATAGAGCCTTTAACACAAAAGGGCATGCCTTCTTTATTTTTGATTAATGATAAGTTGATAACTCATGAAGACTATGTAAAGAAGTTGAGGGAAATTTCCAAGGACAACACCAAATATTCCAGCATCAAGGGCAGTATGACAGGAAGAGCATTTTTGGAAGCAATGAGTAATGACAACTTCATCCAACATGAGGTAAATCACATTTTTGTGGTAAAACCCAATTTTGCAATATATACTGAAGTCAATGATATTTACCGAAATGTGATTAAATTGACTATCTCAAAGGAATATCGATGGGTTAAACTCTATGAGTTACACGACTAGACAGTAATTAAGAGACAATATGTTGATCAACGGTTGTCATTGATGTCAACCCAAGCAGCGCCAGGGGCTAACCCAAAATTGAATGGGAAGTTTGACCTACCAAATTAATATATTCTGGGTCAATAATGCGTTTTATGGTTTCTACTTTTCGAGATGTTTCCATTGATATATGGCATGCCATGTAATTCTTCACGGTTTGAGAGATATTCATGTTTGAAGTTTGTACCCCAGTTAGTGGGCTAAAACCCCATGGGGTTGCGGCATGGGTCATTGAAAAGTCATAATTAATATTTTTTATGCTCCTAAAATCCCTCCCACGTTCACTTGTTGAAGCCCCTGTCAACTTAAGCATTCATATATATTGTGATATTCATTTCCTCCTTAGGCAAGGGATTCGGTCATCTAAAACAGGTCATCGTGGAATTTTTGCTCTAAAGTTTTTTCTACGAAGGTTCAGAAGCTGAAATTTTTATGAGGAGAAGAAGAAATTCTGGGGAAGCTACAGTACAAATTTCAGATCAAGCTACACAACATTTTGGGAGATATGATCTGTGGAAGTAAGAGTTTTTGCAGGCTCCTGAAATTCATCTCAAAGAAGCGACCTTGGTAAATTCATCATAACTCTCTCTCTGAGTATCGGATTGGAATGACGTAAAAAGTGATGAATAGCGCACAGTCTGTAATTTTCTCTCTATCAATCTCAGAAGAAAATGAATAAGCAATGAAACGTGGCACGCCGTACAAGTGCGCTCTGCTGAAACAGTCCATAATTAGGGTAGTGTGAGAAATTGGGTATAAATCTCTCTTGAAGAATCCAAATTGGGTCAAATCTATGGAATTGGAAAGAAGACTCATAGGAATACTATAGGACCAAAAATCAGATATTGAGGATCTGAAATAACAGAGATAAACCAGATTCAATATCGAGCTCCTAGAAGGCAAGAAAAAGCTAGATCATGTGTTGTCAAGGGTTGCAAAGGACGAGACTTTCTATGGCAGAAAAGAAAAACAAGGTACAGAAGAGGGTAGCATGACAAGAGCAGCAACCAAGGTGCATAACAACAAGAAGAAGTTCATCATATGATGTCATCAAGTGGGCAACACTGCATACAATCATTGTAAAGGTATCATTGTACTTAGTCATTGTAAATACATTATTGTACAAATTGTACTAGTGTCTATCTACCAAGGGTTGAAGAGGCAGTGTTGGGAGGTCTAGGATCATCATCAGGTGGTTGTGTCAAAGTTGGGGTTATGGTCTAGTATATCTTCTTCTTCTACATCATTCTATATCATTGTAAAGTGGACCATTTTCCCTGGTACGGGAGTCCATTCTTCTTTTATTCTTCTATAGGGTGGTAGGGTGGTGCTAGGGTGAGTTGTAGCTCATTGGGTGTTGGTGCATCCATTCAGTGACTACTAAAGAATCTCGGGCATTGGAGCGTCCATCTGGTGGGAGCTGGAGAAGAATGCTTTTCTAGATTCTAGGAAGTTGGAGCTTTATTTTCAATTGAGTTGAAAAGAATTATTAGAAAAGCATTAGGTGGTTTTTGTCCCGGAGTGGGTTTCCACCTTAAAAATTGTGTGCATTTGTGTTCCTCTTATTTGCTGCTATCATTGTACAAACACTGATAATAATTGAAGATTAACTAATTCTCTAATTGAAAGAAATACTGATTCACCCCCTCCTCTCAGTATTTCTAACACAATCAACTTCAGCTAGCGCATCAACCAGCACGCCAA